>JAWWQZ010000155.1:0-30830 GCA_033815515.1 Cryptocheilus praepositus
CGTTGTTCCGGTGTATCTTTAAGTAAAACGTTAGTGCTAATAGGCCGGCACGACAGTACGAAACGTGTGCACCTCGTGTAATCGAATAGTAAGAACTGAAGAACGGCTGAAGTTTTGTATCAGAATAGCTGAAGCTTTGTATTGACAATGTATCCTAAGTAGCACGTAAACTGCGTTGGGACACAAGATATAAAATACCCATTTATATAAAGAACGGAAAAGAAGAGATAAGAGTCCATTCAGACGTTCTTATTTGGCCCGGAATTAAGACCACAAGTACGGCTCGTGATATTCAAGTTTGGCTTAAAATTTTCGTCACGAGTCAGTCTCGTGAAAATAGTGCAAGGGGTTAACCGTTTGACTGCTGAGGAGCACTATCGCGTTTTGTTTTGTTATGCCAAAACTGCGGAGAGCGCAATAACACTGCTCTGATTCAGTAAACTGTTTTTAATACAGCAGCTGTTTTTAATATAAATAGCGCGTATCACGATTTTTAAGTAAACCCACAATTAAACGTACTTGTGCATTGCGGTGAACTGCGTTTTTGTATATTTATTTTATCTGCAATTCCGCCATTCGTTTACACTGCAATTAAATAAATAATATATATTACATGAATTACTTATTCTAATTTACCTGGTATGGCCTGTGGTACTATGTCTACTCGTTCTAACACAAAAACTCGCAAACAAGTTAGAAGCAATACGGAAATCTATTTCCGCAGGCTCACCAATTGTTCTACGTTCAAAGAATTTCTTTACACCTCAATTTCCATCATTATGTAAGCACGCGCTATGGTTACCACACAGCTTCCAACAATTGTTTGCCACGCCCACTATCAGCTGCCTCTATACTCCGCTCGACTAAACGTCGAAAATAACACCGGCCTATCATAAAGCGCCGTTTACCGTCAATTCAACTACCCTACCGTGCATCCGCCAACCGCAGAAAATTACACCACCCGTAACGGCATAAGTATTTCACGAATGCTTCTTAGAACGCGGCATACAGTTAGGGCAGAAAGTAGTCGTACACCGAGTCATTTCAAACAATACTTCGTGAAATTGTAGTTTATGAAGAAACTTTTAATAAGCAGTAACTGTGTGTGGGTTTTCTGAATTTGCGCAGTTAACAAGAAAATGCAAAAAAATTGATAGGAAGTCGAAAAAAGGGTTGATGGGAAATTGTGGGTGGTGGTTCGGTTAAAAATTATTATTCGCCAGATTTTTGAGTAAATGCAATCACTGTCGGACCATTTCGCACTTTTGTCGAAAGTAGACATGGTTTGTGTTTTCGGAAGAATCCATATTCTATTATGAGTTTATTACTCATTATTATTACCAAGTATTATAAATCATATTTTATTACAACATATATTCTAGTATTAGTTTTTGCAAAAATCGGTTCTGCAGAAAATCTTTATTTTACGATAATTACGATAATAGTGTTTTCGCTAATTACCGGTCCTAAATTGAATGTATACATGGAATTGTGACTAGTATTTTGGTAAGGAATCGAAAATAAAAATTATAAATGCGGAAGCAACAAGTATTCGCACAGTTTCTATTTCCACGCATTTACGAGTTTAGTCCGCATTGTTTGAAAACATTATGCCTAACATTACAACCCTACTACCAATAGCATTCGAAAGTCTATACAAATGAAAATCTGTACAAGTACGGAAAGTACGGTAGTAGAACGAAGAATCGCTATTAACATACAACCAGTTTTTTAGCACTGTATTATAAAGTTCCGAGAGTATGTAGAAACTCCTTTATAATAAACAAACTAGTACACAGACAATAATTTCAGGAAATGTACATTGTTTGCAATTGACCACCGTAAAAACAAAGGGTGTCTCAAAATGATCCAACATTTTAAATCACGCGCCATTTTTTTTGTAATGAACATAGACTACTAATCTTTGACAACTGATATCAGAAAGCATTGAGCTTCAGTCATGGAGAATTACACGATTTTAAACATTTCAATTTACACATTTTTAGATGAATAATACGATTTATTAATAAACTAAAATGTCAGTCCATTTTGAGACACGCTTTACTTCCTTCCTACATAGGCACATAGCATATAGATCACGACGTAACTCTATCGAGTCTAAACGCTGTAGATACACACGAGCACAGGAGGTGTACATAACAGGCGCATAACGCGTGCGAACGTGTGCCGGTTGGATTCCGTGTGCCAGCACGACAAAGCGATTTGCACCCGTCGACACGTCGTAAGTTCAGTTCCAGGCAGCAACAAGCGCGTTGCGTATGTCTCCCGCGTAATGTTTCGGTCGACAGAAAGGTAGGGAGGTGTTCAGAGAATTTTAACACCTAGAACGCTGCGTCAGCCGTCGGTGGTTGACACTGAACTTTCCGTTTAGGCCGCGTCAGCCACCGGTGGCTGACAGTGTAAAATATGATATAAAACTAAAAAATTTACATTGTTTTAAGTAATTACTGAAAACTTATTTAACCCCTTAACGACGAATGAGGATAATTCGCGACATACTGCTTCGCATGTCGCATATGGGTTTAAAATTGAGAATTTCGTAAAAGTGTCGGTTGTAGCGAATAGGATACATTCCTACTACCAATATATACTAGTGCACAAGCACAGTACACAAATAAAAATTGTTGGCAGATTTAAATGTGCATAATAACAGGATATATACTATGTAATTATTTTTTCATCATTAGAAGAAAATTCAGGCGTTAACACGTTGGCTGCCGTGGGGGTCACCGGTGACCGGCGCAAGAGATTTTACTGAAGATCCAAAATATTCGCAATGGGTAGTAATAATTATTTTATAAATGCAGTTATTGTTAGAATAGTGATGCGATTCTTTGGTCTCCAATACTTACACATTATTTACATTTTCAATAATTCAGTCAAACGCTGTAGTATTTCATAGCATCGCCGTTCTAATACAGCAAAATACGCACGGCAGTCAACGTGTTAAGGGGTTAACCCTTTTGCTACGGAGCGCTTGTGACAAAATGTGATCACTGTGAACGGAGCGCATTACTGCGTAGTTGACACTGAAGAACGAAATGCTACGAAATAATTAAAAGTCGTTCCTTGTTCTCTAAATTTTACAATGATATTTATTATATTTAGTAATATCATTTTACTTACTAAAATATAAAAATTTATAATCATAATTTATTTTTTTAAATATTGTATTATAATGTTCATATAATATTTTGTAATACAACGAAATTACTAAAGTATTTCAAGCCGAACATAATATTAACACTTTACCGACCGCTATTGACTGAAGATGCCACTCACTAACGACCGACTCTGTTTTAGATATCGCGCAGGAATTGTGTATGTGCCTATTTGTAAAGCTTTATAACTGAAAAATACTGAATGTGTTGTTGAGAATCCTTTGGTTCCAAAGCAGTGTAATTTTATTGTCATTTAGAATTGTTATAATATCATCTGATATTTATTTTATCTAATATAACCGTTGACCACTGAAAAGCCCATTCATCGGCTACCCGTAAATAGCAGTTGGAACCGAAAAGTCGATTAATCGGCTAGCGGTCGTTAAAATATTAATAATCAACTTTAGTATGATAAATTTGAAAGCATGGAAGCACACATAACCCAACATCACATTGTGCACAATAGTCCCTCGATTCACATCTTTATCCTCGTTTGCTGCAGACGACACATTTTTGAACTTGATTTTTTTTTGACGCCTCATACAAATATATGGACGAAAATCATTTTCACGTATTATACATAATGGTATTCATTGTATTATTTTATTAACTTTCTGGTAATATCTATTCGAAATCGTACTGCATTGCCTTCATCAAATTTCTATATTGTTTTCGAACTCGAGACTCTCTTCCACGTTTTTATCGCAAAAATAGGCTCGGTGCTTAACCTGTTAACTAAAATGTCAAGTAAGCAACGCGTTTGCACATATTCTCGGAAGTTTGTAATAGCTATAATACAAAACAAATCGCACACACCGTAACGCTACTGCATATTTTATTCTTTTTCCTTCTATATACCTGCTATCGTTTTCTCGGTATTGCATTACGGGGGTTTAGCTAGGCCAGCTAATAATGGACTTTCTCAACAGTGTATAACTCGACCCAACGCTACAAGATTCTGAAGTCACCATTTTTGGTTTTCAAGATATTCTGTTCTTTCACGTAATTCTCAATTTTCCTCCAATTTCACAAAAACGCAACAGAAATTAAGAGTTGTGTGGAAGTAGAAGACATCGTATAAATCGGAAATGGTTCCATGGTGTAATTTTGTGTGGCCAAGCCATATAAACACACCCGAGATGCTTGAAATGGAAATTGAGTACTACATGAAAGGAAAGGACGTCTTATATCCAAAAATGGCAGCTTCGACGTCCAATTTTGCTTGGTCAATTTATATAATTGCACTCGAAAAGTTGAACACGAAAATTGGAGCTGCGTGAGAGAAGCGAACATTATATAAGCCCAACATGCCGGCTGCAGTATCCAATTTTACTTGGCCAATTTATATAATTGCACTCGAAAGGCTTGAAATGCAAATTAGAAGTGCGTGAGAGAATAGTAAGTCTCACAAACCCAAATTGGCGGATTCAGTGTTTGGTCATACTTGATTAAACTATACAATTGCATTAAGGGGGTATTCCAATGTAAACACCCAAGAAAAGCAAATTTTTAACAGTTTTTTTTTCTCAGAAACTGTTGCATATAATTGAGCAAACTTTTTTTCCCGAAAAGGCATGGCCTAGGGCAATAGAGGAACATTTTTATCGTTTAAAAATATTTGTGTATTTAAATATATTGGTGGTTTTACACCCGTCAAAAAAAATTTTATTGTGCTGGTGTAGACAATTCCGGCCCTCCTGGACATCTGAGACAGAAAATCGAAAGAGATTCTTAATCTGTATGAATGTGGTCATCGCATGAACCTTCGGTTCCAAATTTTCATGAAAATTAACAAAATGGCGGCGTTTTGTAAAGAAGTGTCAAAAAAAGCAATTTTATGCGCTATAAATAAGGCAAAGGGATGGGCTGTAATCAAAACTTTAACATAATTGTGTTTCATGCGATAGCCATAAGTATGCTGAACATTGTGTTAAAACTTGTAGCCATTTTTGAGTAATGATCTACGCCACTTGCAAAAGTCTCGTTTATGCGCGCGCAGTTACAGCCTCTGCTTTGAAACGTTATTACTAGTGAAAAAGGACAGAATCGCCTAAACTGACTCTGGGATATTAATTCTATGACTATAAACTATCTATAACTGATCTATAAACTATCAGAAAATGTAATACCCCCTTAATCCCTTACACTACGTTGAAATTCGAAACAAGCCGTGCCTAACATATGCACCCGAATGGTCGCGAACTTTAAACACGATATTTTACGACTGAATACGAGATAGCCGCGCTCGTGTTCTTCATTACTATTACATATAATTGACCTTCTTGCGCGATTCATCACTGGCATAATGACACTGCTGTTACTAGAATTTTCATCACTGTTTATAACTCTTTCGATATTTATTGATGGACTGCTTGGAACATTGGAAGTCTTTCCAATATTCTTACTTCCACGCGAACTACTTGCTTTTTTAGTAATTTTGCCCATTTTTTTTATACATGCCGGAGGGTTCGACAAAATGAAAAATGATCAAGAATGTTACTTTTTGTGAAAAATACTGTACGAAACGTGTGCACTTCGTGTAATGGAATAGTAAGAACTGAAAAACGACTGAAGCTTTCTTCGTCTTGCCGAATGCATATGTTTACTTAGTTTTCAAATGTGTTCTGGATTACGACAATATGTACATCCTAAGCAACATCGTAAACAGCATTGGAACACAAATTATAAAACAGCCATTCATATAAAGAAGAGAGAATAAGAGATAAGAACCCATTAAGACATTCTTATTTGGCCCGAGAGTAAGACCACGAGTACGGTTCGTGATATTCAAGTTTGGCCCAAAATGTCGATTACGAGCCAGACTCGTGATATTCACGTTTGACATGAAATTAAACAACGAGTCCGACTCATGATATTCAAGTTTGGCCTAAAATTTTCATCACGAGTCAGACTCGTGAAAATAATGCAAGGGGTTAAAAAAAGTTCGATCGGAAATTGGTAATATGTGAGAAACGGAAATGTCTTATAGACAAAAACTAGCGACTACAAAGTCCACTCGCGTCCAGTCCAGGTTTACGCTTGACAAAATTGACAAATTGAATTCCGGTATACGTTGCATTGGACAGTGGTGGTTTGTGCGTGTGTCGGATCGTTGTGTATCTGTAACGACTTCCTGATCGCGTGCGAGTGGAAACACGACACAGAACGATCGTTCCGGTGTGTAGAGTTTCAATCACGAAACGAGAGTACTTGAGTTGTGCGTGTGCGTTTGTCACGGATAAACGTTTGCGATGGCGGAAAAATAACAATTTGATGAGCTATCGTAAAAACGTTTTTTTTTCCGACAGAGAACACGAGGCTTTTCAAATTAATGTCGGGCAAAGATTGTATAATTTTGTTTCAATAACTTTTAAAAAAAAATGTTTCTTTATACAATCTTCTATTGGATCTACCAGTTAATTATTAACAATTGGGACGTTAAACCCTTTAATATACTTGGTGAATAAATTTTTAAATATATCATAGAATTTTCTCTTTGCTGGAATTTACCTCTCACTTGATTGACCACAAATGTTATAAATCCTAAGAGGATCAGTAGTTTTGAATTCTTTTCATTGCTTTTACTTGTAATGATTCGAAAAAGATTTTAATTATTATCATTGCTTTTACTTGCAATTGTTCGAAAACATTTTTAATTATTTTCATTGCGTTTACTTGTAATGGTTCAAAAATATCTTTTTAACCGTCTTTTCATTGCTTTCACTTGTAATGGTTCGAAAATATCTTTTTAAATATCTTTTCATTGCTTTCACTTGTAAAGGTTCGAAAAAGTTTTTAATTACTTTCATTGCTTTTACTTGTAATGGTTCGAAAATATCTTTTTAAATATCTTTTCATTGCTTTCACTTGTAAAGGTTCGAAAAAATTTTTAATTATTTTCATTGCTTTTACTTGTTATGGTTCGAAAAGTTTTTAATTACTTTCACTGCGTTTACTTGTAATGATTCAAAAATGTCTTTTTAAATATCTTTTCATTGCTTTTGCTTGTAATCATTCGAAAATGTCTTAATGAAACCCAAACATCCGAACAGAATTTTAATAACCCTCAATCTCTCCGTGCTCCCCAGAGGGGACCGTCGAGTGCACATGATTAAATCTCGCCCGAATACACGAAAGGCGCTCGCCGACGGACGATTCATCGTCGAACGAAATTGCCGTTCAGCCACCGTCGAAGATTGCATTTTTCCTGGTGTCTGGGGTGGCGGAGACGTGGAATTCAGGGGCGCGCCGTTTCCGGAAGCGGAGATCCCCTTTTCGTTTGACTGTGCAAATGCTCGCGATTGTGCATGCGCAGGGACCCGTGAAGTCACGTTGTTTTTCTCCGCTTCCGCACCCACGCCTGTTTATTCCCCACTCGAGCGTCCGCAACTGACGCCCACGCGGGTCGAAAGATTAGAGTCCTGAGAGCGGAAACGTTTGTACACGGATATAGTGTGATTTCCGGGTGAGGAGAAGGGCGAGTATCGACGACAAGGTCGGTTCTTTCCTAGAAGCGGGAGAGCATAACGTGGGGTGTGGATGCTAAACTATTAGGTTGAGTCATAAATAACTTCCGATTTTTATCAGACATTTAGGGTAAAGTATACAGTGATTGACCGCTTAACACGTTGACCGCCATGGTGGTCGATGACCGACGCAAAAGGTCTCACGGAAAATTAAATAAATACCCAATCCGTAGCACTTATAATTTTGTAAATGCAATCAATATTAAATAGTGACTCAATTCTTTGGTCTCCGATACCTTTGCATTATTTTCATTTTGCACAATTCAAACATATTCTGTAGTACTTCATCACGTTGCTGTTTCAATATAGTAAAATGCGCACGACGCAAAAGGTCTCACAAAAAATTCAAAAAATACCCAATCGGTAGCATTTATAGTTTTGTAAATGCAATTAATATTAAATAGTGATTAAATTCTTTGGTCTCCGATACCTTCGCATTATTTTCATTTTGCACAATTCGATCATATTCTGTAGTACTTCATCACGTTACGGTTTTAATCAAGTAAAATACACATGGCAGTCAAAGTGTTAAGAATGTGATTGAAGAAGAGTGAAGAGAGTGAAAAGAATGATTGAATGAAAGGTGTATAACTTAAACGTGTTATGTTGCATTCTTTACTTTTTAGCATATTAGGACAGAAAAATGTTGTAAGAACATGTTCAGCCTGGAGCGAAACAGAAACAAAATTTTATTTATTAATAACACAACGATAAATTTAATATTGCCAATTAATAGTGATTGACCGCAGAAATCAGAGTCATTGACCATGTTATTTACAGTTATTGACCACCTTGTAAACTTGTGAAAAATGAGAAATATTTAAGCGGTTAGTTTGACTGTATTACCTTTAAATACATTTTCGACGGCAGCACCACGCTGAAACGTATCAGCATATTGAAATAAAAGCGCAAAAATGAAATACGCCGCTTTGAACGCATGGCGTAGTACCTTCGGGTACGCAGCCAATGCGACACAATGCGCCTTTTAGTTATGCTTATAAAAAATAACAAAGAAATGCTAAAGACAGAAGCATTTGCACGTCATGACAACCGCAAACACGACGATTTCCATGCAGCATACGGGTATTGAATTACAATGATTTTGATTTTGACGCAATTAAACTGATTAAATCTATCAGTGGTCAATTAATGTCAAAATCCATGGCTACGAATATGGTGATTGACCACCCTAATACTATGGGATAATTACGATATTAGGAAACCGGAACGGATACGAAACCTTTAGTGAGTTTACTCCATCATATACAAATGTTTTTTTCTTTGGAAAAAAACAACAGAACTTTCCCTTACACCTAATAAAAGGCAAAAATGCAGAATATTTCGCTTTAGATGAAGGTTGAGTAAAACTTAATTGATCGGATCTTGGATCTTGCACCTAATAGAGATAAGCGGCACGATCGTCGTCCGATGAAAGGTCGGTGACACATCGTCGCCTACGATAACATAGATAGGTTTGTGCGGCACTATGCATTTTGGCGAGTTGGATGTGTCTGGGGGAATGCGAGAATTTCTTACGTCGCGAAAGTTACTCCTGAGTTCTCCCGCGGGAACTGTCTGCGGCGCGTGAATTTTTCACGAGCGCGTCGGGAAGCAACTTTAAGCCGAGCTCGAAGGATTGTAGACTGCGAGAATTTCGGTCTGTGACCTAAGTGTTCGAATTATCGGAATTCATTGCGACACGAATTGTTTTTTCAACAAATTTTTGTTCCACGAATATTTCCTGGATTACCGTCATTTTCTGAGATACGCCTGTTGAAAATTCAAAACGGCGTCTAGAGATTGTAGACTGCGAGAATTTCGGTCTGTGACTTAAATATCCGAATTACCAGAATTCATTACGGCACAATTGGTTTTTTCGAAGCATTTTTGTGCCACAAATATTTCTCGGATTGCCGTCATTTTCTGGAATACGTCACGTTGAAAATTGAAAACGACGTTGAAAATTTGTAGACTGCAAGAATTTCGGGCCATTACGCAAATTTTCGAATTTGCACAATTCATTGTACTGCCACTATTTCTTGTGTTGTCGAACATTTTCATGATTGCACCGCATCGTACCTTTAACATCACATCAAAGAATCGTAGACTGCGAGAATTTCGGGCCACCATGCAAATTTTCGAATTTGCACAATTCATTGTACTGCCACTATTTCTTGTGTTGTCGAACATTTTCATGATTGCACCGCATCGTACCTTTAACATCACATCAAAGAATCGTAGACTGCGAGAATTTCGGGCCACCATGCAAATTTTCGAATTTGCACAATTCTTTACGGTATAAGTTGTTTTTCGAAAGTTCTTTGTGCCACGAATATTTCTAGGATTGCCGTCATTTTCTGGAATACGCCGCGTTGAAAATTCAAGAAAACATTGAAAGATTGTAGACTGCAAAAACTTCGGGTCATCATGCAAATGTTCGAATTCGTACAATTCATTGTACTGCCACTGTTTGTCGAATTACCGAACATTTTCATGATTGCACCGCATCGTACCTTTAACCCGACATCAAAGAATCGTAGACTGCGAGAATTTCGACCCACAATTCTCCTCCCCACTCCCTCCCAAACTTATCCCGCACTTTTCCACGGACCCCCAATGAACTTTCCGTAACGCGTACGTTTCCCACAGCAGCTTCGTTGACGAACTTGTCACAAAAAGTCCGCGTGGGGTTTACGGTAAGAAACGATTTATCACTCAATTAGCAGCCGCATTCATCGTGGCGCGTGAGAGGTAAACTTTCGTTATCCGTCTCCTGCGCTTCGCAAAGGGAATTAAGACGGAGAGCACTCTCGGCAGGGATCGATGCTCCGGTCCGAAGTTCCTTTGTTGCAAATGGGCGTGATTGTGCGTGTGCAAGGGCGCGTGACGCCAGGGCGTGCCTTTTTGTCCATTTATACACGTGTGTATGGACGCACGCAGGGCCCCAGGGCGAGAAGGGAGAGCTGGGTCCGACGGGACCACCCGGTCCGCCCGGCGAGAGGGGTGCAAGGGGGAAGCAAGGGAAGAGGGTAAGCTTCAACGAGGTCCTCCGACCGTCGACCAAAAAGATCCGTCCAACCGTTGTCCCACACTTCCCGAACCCAGGAAAAGAAGCCATTCTCCTGCCTCCCGCCTTTTTTCCGACTCTCGAATTCCGCACCCGTAAAAAGTGTTCCGCATGCGTTGCATCGTAGAAAGAGCGTAATAAGTGATGCAGAGAGGCTAATTTGGCTGGTGGCACGCATGTTTGGCTGAGTAAGCGGAGTGATCGGCGGTAGCAGGTCGAGGGAAACGGGAGAAGATGGGACGGTGGGGGAAGATGGGATGGGTGAACTAGTGATGGCGGGGAAGATGCTGTGGAAAATTGGCGGTGAGGGCCAGTGGATGACACCACGGTGCAGAGCGTTTGAGGCAATGGCGTGGATTCGGGGGAAGCGAGTGGGTTCTGGAGAAGTTTCGACGGTGTTTGGAGATCGTCAAGTCATTATGTGAATGGATGATTCTTTCCATGTTTTCTTTTACGATCAAACAAAATTAAAAATCGGAAATGCAAATGCCAGACAAAATTTTTCTGTAGGCAAACATCCAATTTACACAGTACAAAAAAATTCGGCGGCATTTTTATTTCGTGACATATTTATGGAAATAAATATTTTTTTCAATATTATATTATGTTCTGTTTATATGACACCACAGTGCAGATCGTTTGAGTCAAAGGTGTAGATTTAGGTAAACTGGAGTGGTTTCTGGAGAAGTTTCAACGGCATTTGGTGTTCGGGAAATCGTTATATGAATGAATGCTCCTTCTTATGTTTTCTTTTACGGTCAAACAAAATTGAAGTTTCATATTTATTTAGGGAATGCAAATGCCGCCCAAGTTTTTGTATTGGTAAACATTCAATTGTAATGAATCCATACAGTAGAAAAAATTCCGGTGGCATTTTTGTTTCGTGACATAATTATGGGAATAAATATTGTTTTCAATATTATTTTATGTTCCCTTTATATGACACCACAGTGCAGAGCGTTTGAGGCAATGACGTAGATTCGGGGGAAACGAGTAGGTTCTGGAGAAGTTTCGACGGTGTTTGGAGATCATGAAATCATTATGTCAATGGATGCTTCTTTTCACGTTGATTTTACGGTCAAACAAAATTGACAATTTTGGAAATGCAAATGCCACCCAAAATGTTTCTGTTGTCAAACATTCAATTGCAATGAATTCACAGAGTACAAATACATTTGACGGCATTATTATTTCGTAACATATTTAAGGGAATACAATGACACCCAAGTATTTCTATTGGTAAACATTTAATTGTAATGGATCAACATAGTAGAAAAAAATTCGGCGGCATTTTTGTTTCGTGACATACTTATGTGTTTAAATATTCTTTTCAATATTATTTTGTGTTTGCTTATACATTCAATCGCCACTGCAAATTTCTGTTTATTTTATCAACTGAAGATTCCATCGAACTTTTCTATTGGAATACATTTCATTGTAATCAATTCACGCGGTAGAAAAACTCCGATGGCATTTTCTCTCCGTGATATAATTATGCGAATTATTTCCAATGTTATTTTATGTTTTCTCTTACATCCAATCAAGATTGCAAATTTGTATTTATTTCCTCCAGTGAAAATACCGTTCAAATGCCTCTCTTGAAAAACACTTGATCATACCGAATGCACGCCATTGGATTAAAAAGCCGCGCGAGGGCACAAAACGCGTAACTCATGTCACGTATGTAAATAACATGAGATATGTGTCGTGTGCCGTCTTGCGGCTCTTTACCCAATAGCATAGATTCATAAAAATCAAATGCACTCCAATAAAAAAAAAAATTGGACGATATTTCATTGAAGTAAACAAACATAAACTTGCAATCCTCTTTAAGTGCAAACGAAAACACGAAATATAATTGAGAAAAATGATTCATCCGCACAATTATTTATTTTACTACATAAAAATGCCATTCAAGTTTTTCTGTTTCAACACATTTCGCTCTAATCAATCTACGCCATTTGACGAAATAATGTGCAGTATCGCGTGATGTATTTCGCCTATTAATGCTACACCCCAGCTCCTCTTTTTTACAGTACACCTCACCTCAAAATTTAATTGCCTGCACTATTCCCCCACCACCACCCCATGTTTCCCTTAATTCCCCCAACGCTGCCTCGAACAGTGTCCTGCGTTAATGAAGATGCAAGGTTGTGTTCTGGACGCCATCCAGTAAAGATCCCGGGGAAGTAGTTTGTCGTGCGTTTCTCTTTCAAATGGCCGTCGCGACCGTTTGAGGTGAAGATCCCCGAAGTTTCAGATTCCGTGCAATTTTGCGGCAGCCCTTTTAATATACCCCCGGGGGGTATATAGACACACCCCACTGGCGTGTTAATCCCAGTTTCATGGAATAACTTTCCCGCGCGCGCGCGCGCAAAAGTTGAATATAAAGTCGCGAAGTTGGCGAAAGTCGTAAGTCCGGGGCTTGTTCCGAAAGATTGTCGGGCGGATTTTTTTCGGCAGCCGTCCCGAAAACGCGTTCCTTAATTTATCGGGACCGCAAGCGTGACGGGCGTAACGAAAATGAGTACGCCCGGGATTTATCGTTCTCCAATAAGGAGAGTCGGTACGGGCGAACATTCCGAAGACAGTTTTCTCCGCAGCGCGGCGCGAGACAAATTTATGGGACGGCAAAAGGTACGAAACGTCTGCGCGGCTAGGAAATTTCGCGAGTGAAAATTCTGCGCCGGCAGTATAAGCGTTAAACCACCTTCAGCCGTTCCAGAAATTCACGTCAAATTGACTTAAGAGAGAAAACATCCGCCGTCGGAATGTCGTCTCGTTAGTTCGCATCGACTAAATTTCCGTGTTCAAATTAAACGGGACAACGTCGGAACACACGCGATTCGAGACCGCAAGTTTCGCGCAGTTTCAATCTTGTACTTCCTCAGTCCCCATTGACTCGTACCTACTCCAGTGTAACAATTGTGTATCCCATCTATTATTGACTCTCCATTTAATTATGGTTTCCTGTATGACAACAGTTTGTTCCTGTAAACCAACAATTTCTGACATCCTTTTCCTCAAACGCTCACTCAATCGTGTTGCGTTATATACTCTTACAGGGTTTGCACTTCAAATTAAATATTTGCAGACCACATTCACATTTTGCAAATCGCATTTAAACCTTCACGGACGAAACCTCGGCTTTTACTAATTTTGCACCATGAAAGTGAAGTGAGAAGATGTAATTTGGTTGTGATTTTATTGAAGTTGTTTATGCGGTCATGCCGCAAAGGCGACCAATCGATATGTTAACTCGATCGAAGTTTAAATCAAACAGCATTTGCGGGAAATTGGAAAACAAAGTTGAATGTACACCAACTCTACATATGTTTCGGATCCATGAATTGCCTCAATTACATCCATCAGGTGCGTTTTGTTGCGTGACCAAAAATTTTAACCAAGAAAAAGCGAGATCATTAGATCAACATGCTATTTCATTAATTTTTTTTTAATTAATACAAATCTGCTCAAAAATGGCATCAATTACAATTATCAAATACATGACGGGAATTACTATTGCAGGAGCAAATAACTTCACAAAACAAAAAGTATCAATTTTATGTTCAATAACAAAAATGCTCGAAGAAAAGGACATTGCGATGCATCAATAAATTTTAATTTTCTTTCACATTGTACTTTACTTTTATTTTAATAGTTTAATCAAATACATTTGTACAAAATGTTCTTCATTTAAACATTAATGCAATCTTCAGCACAAAAATAGAAAAAACACGGCATTAATTGTTTTGTTTTCTGAACGTATCACATTATAACAGAGACCACTCTGTCAACTATTAATTTAGCAAACAATTTAATTGCTTCTATTTTATTTCACCTTGCCCAAACGGAATCACTCCAAATGCGATTTGATTTACATTACAACACTTGCCAAAAACAAACTTCTCCAGAAACTTGCCTCGCGAACCGGTGGATTTAGTCTCTGACCGGTTGAATTTGTTCCGCAAAATCTCGAGTGCGATCTGCAAAATATTAAACTCTGTTATAATGTGACACGTTCAGAAGCCAAAACAATTAACGCCGTATTTTTTACAATTTTTGTGCTAAAGATTTGATTCATGTTCAACTGAAGGACACTAGGATGCATCAATATATTTTAATTTCCATTTACATTAGATTTTACTTTTATTCTAACAGTTTAATCAAATACATTTGTATAAAATATCCTTCAGTTAAACATTGATGCAATCTTTAGCACAAAAATGGAAAAAATACGGCATTAATTGTTTTGTTATCTGAACGTATTGCATTATAACAGAGACCACTCTGGAGACTATTAATTTAACAAAAAAAAATAATTGCTTGTATTTTATTTCACCGTGTCCAAACGGAATCACTCCAAATGCGATTTGATTTACATTACACCACTCCCCGAAAACAAACTTCTCCAGAAACTCGACTCGCGAACCGGTGGATTTAGTCCCTGACCGGTTGAATTTGTTCCGCAAAATCTCGAGTGCGATCAGCGAAAGATTAAGCGCCGCGAAACATCGTCTCTTTGCCCCCGTATTTAAACGCACATTACTCGAGCTATCGTCGCGTCCGCCCTGGACTTTTTCGCTTATCTCCCACGTCCGATGCGATAGGCATCGTGAAAAAGCGGCGCACTTTTCTCTTCCCCCACGATCAGCATCTGAGATTGCGGGTCCCGCGACCACCCAGGACGAGGTGACAACTACTGCTAGGCGAAGCGGCTGCATGAGAATCGCAATCTGCCGGCATGTTTATCGCATGTCCTCCGAACACGCACGCGAGCATGATCCGGCACGCACGTCGCATGCATTTTCTCGATTATAGGCGATGGTGTCTGTCGCACGAACGACTACCGCTGCGTCGACCTGACCAACGAGGCGAGTTTAAGACTCCCGCGGTGTAATACGAGATGCAGGCAGCGAGCGAATCTGCGCGGGATGAGATCGGCACGATGCCGTCACCGTAACTTCGGCGATTCGCGGAGTAATTTCGCCGGGCGGCCTGTAAAACGCGCCACAATGTGGGCGATGGCTGGAATTACAGGAAAAGCCTGCGTTTTTATCGGTGCCCGGTGTGTAACGCGGTGCTTTAATGCGAGTCTGTATGCTGGTGGAGTACGCAAAGTTTTTTCCGCGAAGGATTGGATGAAGGTTATGCGTTGTAATTGTTGCGAGAATAGTAAAGGCGGTGGTCGATGGCGCGTGTTAAAGGTTGTGTAAAAAGGTATGTTCACGGAGTTATTTATTTAGGTTATTAAATTGAATATATATCATAAAAGTTAAATATAATAATATGTCATAAAAATAAAAGATAATAAAATTAGATGAAAATTACGCATATTTATTATTGCCAGAATGTTTAAGACGGTAATTATTGACACGTGGAATATGTTGTGTAAAAGTGTAGGTTTATGCAGTTATTTATTCATGTTATTGAATTGGATACATATAATAAAAATTAACTATAATAATAATATATAATTATAAAATAAATATAATAATAAAATATTAAATATAATTATGTATGATAAAAATTAAATATACCAAAACTACATGAAAATTTCGCGTATTTGTTATTTTTGCGAAAATATTTAAGACGGTAATTATTGACACGTGGAATATGTTCTGTAAAAGTGTATGTTCACGAAGTTACTTATTTATATTATCAAATTAAATATAATAAAGTTAGATGGGAATGACGCATATTTATTATTGCAAAAATATTTACAACGGTGATTATTGACACGTGAAATATGCTGTGTAAAAGAGTATGTTCATGGAGTTACTTATTTATATTATCAAATTGAATATAATGATTTATATATATATTAATGATATATAAATATAAAATAAATATAATAATAACACATTAAATGCAATAATATATAATAAACTAAATATAATGAAATTAGATGAAAATTGTGCATATTTATTATTGCGAAAATATTTAAGACGGTAATTATTGACACGTGGAATATACCGTGGAAATTTCTATATTCGTGGAGGATTGTAAGCGGTTTTTTACTACCACGATGTTGGTTGTAAATGTTGGGCGCGTTAAATATGTCAAGCGAGTAGAGATATAATTAGATAAAATTCACGAGATTTTTTTTATTACGGAGATATTTAAGTTGTTGACGCACGCAATATGGTGTGCAAAAGTATATGCTCGTGAAGTGCGCTAAGTTCTTTTTACGGCATTGCAATGCTAAAGATAAATGCTTGACGGATTGTATGTCTCTGACGTTGAAGACTGAAATTAAATGAAACTTGTTTAATTCGGTGAGGCAAAAATATTTAAACGACATGATTACGATACAAAATAACGTTCGTTACCAATTTACGCAAATTAAATAAAGCCTAATTACCTCGCGCGTTGATCATTAACCACGCTCTATATCTTAAACTAACCGTTACCAGACAAGTTTCACCTGAAATCGTTTAACTCCATTCTACAAAGCTAACTCAATACATTCTACGTTACCCACATAATCACTCGCGCGCGTAATACTCCAATATAACCCATACTCATAAAACACCCCAAATTCTTAATTATCTCTTACGACCCAAGACACGACGCAACAAATTTATGCAAAACGTAATAACCTCTAATTATCGTATTAGCCCGAATATAACGTGACCCCGAATTTAACGCGACTCCGAAATTTTCATAAAGATATTTAGAAAAAAAATTGTAAAAAAAAAATAATACTTAAAATAATGTTCTTGTTTATATTACACTCCATTCCTTAAACCTTGAATTTGGCGCGAATCAATTTTTTAACGGAAAATAAATTGTCGAAAAATATCGCGTTATATTCGTTCTAATACGGTACTTCTCGCCGCAACTATTAACCGGCTTCAACATCTTAAACCAACCGTCGCCAGCCGAATTTCCGCGAATTTCCGCCAAAATCGTTTAACTCCTTCCTACAAAGCTAAGTCAATACATTACATGTTATCCACATAATCACTCACGCGTGTAATACTCCAATATAACCCATGCTCGCAAAATACTCCGAATTCTTAATTATCTCTTACAATTCAAGACACGACGCAACAAATTTATGCAAAACGTAATAACCCCTAATTACTGAATTAGCCCGAATATAACGCGACTCCGAAATGTTCATAAAGATATTTAGAAAAAAAATAACACTCTTGTAAAAAAAAAGAATTCTTTAAAATAGTGCCGTTCTTTATATTACATTCCTTTACTTAACCCCTGAATTTACCGCGAGCCGATTTTTTAACGGAAAATAAATGGTCGAAAAATATCGCGTTATATTCGTTCTAATACAGTACTTCTCGCCGCAACTATTAATCGCCTTCAACGTCTTAAACCAACCGTCGCCAGCCGAATTTCCGCGAATTTCCGCGAAAATCGTTTAACTCCTTCCTACAAAGCTATCTAACCCGATGCATCGTACGTTAACCACACAGTTACTGACCCGAGTAATATGCCGTGTAAAGTGTACGCCAGTACAACATGCCAGCTTGCCCTTATCTATTACACCAAAGGATACGCGGTTGTAAAGTTGACGGCGAACAATGTCGGGCGCTAATTACGTTAGGCGGTAATTGTAAACTTTACTTTGCTGAAAATCGGCTGCACTCGCAAGGGAGCTCGATGACGAAAACGGTCCCGGGAGAATGCACGCGTTCGCGACAGACTGTGTGTCGGTGCTTGTTATCCGGCAGCGCGTCATTCGAATTAAATTATCCGTGCCGGCGACCAAAGAATGCTAGCGAGCCGTCCTCGCAATTTGCATAATTACGCGCGCGCGCAACCTTTGAGAACGTTACAATGGCATTTGCGAGTTAAGTTTCAACGGACGTGGCCCGCGACTGCGGAAGTGCAATTAATTTCTCTCGAAACAACCGCCGGCCAAGCACTCGGGCTAAGATGTATGCGCGATATTTGCCAATTCGTCGCGCGGGGCGACCGCGGGACAAACGACGATTTAGTTGTATAGGTAAAACGAAAAGTTGGTGATGGACATGAGGATATTTTTTGGGGTGAGTTTGGTTAAGAAATTAGAAATTTGTTAGGCGTGTACCGGTCAAATTATCAATATTATATAAATTTATGTACAATAATATATAAACATTAAATTTATATATAATTATAAATATTTATATATTATACCTATATATTATATATTATATAAATTTACTATTCAAAGGTATGTTTCTTTCAAAGGACATTTTATCTCTAAATGATTGTTGGGATCGATAAAATAAATTTGTGGGTTGACATTTTTTATGAGCAAGAAAATGTAGTTGAACGTTATAAAAGTGTACTCCTTGGATAAAAACATACACGTCGTGTCGAAATAATACGTCGCTTTTAATAGAATTAAATTCTTGAATTAATGTAGTAAAATATCAAGGTATTAATCATTTGACCGATACAAAGAACCGTAGTAATATATGTAAACCGTAAATTTACCTTAGCAAAGAAATTTCTAGTTTCATAAAACATCTTCACGTTTTTTTACATCAATAATTTTGACGGTGCATACCAACACTTTGCAGTTGTGGACATTTTTCTGGTACCTTTAATGAACGCGAAACAATGTTACCGTATCAAACTTAAATTACCTTTAAAACTTAATTAAATGCACCTGCTATTTTAACTTTTTTATATAGACAAATGCTGAATTTCCAAATGTAATAATAGATCGATTACGTAAAAACGTTACTTTAAACTTAACAGTAGTTAAATTTTCTTTCCGTAATATATCGGGTGTAAAAAATGGAAATATCAACATATACTCACTCAGTTGCTTGAGCAAATACTTTAGAACAAAAATGTAAGTGATTACTATTTTCCTTCCTTCGATTATGTAACAAGTGTTAAATAGAAATATTTCATACCTCACAAATAAAAATTAATTGTATGTAAAATTCTTCTCATATTATCTAAAATTTAATTATGCCTAAATGTAAATTCGCGTTTGCACATATTTATCTATTATGGAAAAAAAGATGTTGATTATGTTAAAAAAAATGTTAACCAAAACAGGCAACTATTTATACCAAATATCCAGTATCATAGCAATAATTCTACATCACAGCAAATACCATTTCGCGTTACTAACATAAATAAACATTAACGTTAAATAAACCCTAATTCACAAAACACAAATATTAAATAAAACCGTACTTCTTTTCTTAGTACCGTTTGTTTTATTTAATCAACATGCTTTTATATATATATATATATATATATATATATATTATAATAATAATTTATATATATAATATTAAAATAAAAATACCCATTGACGTTTCGAAAGCTATAAATCAACGAAGCATGTTAAAAAAACCGAAAAACCAATATGAAAAAGGCCTCTTTATCACATCAAATATCAAAAAATAATTATACATCACAGCAAATACCACGTCGCGTTACTGACTTCTTTTCTTCAGTACTTCTTTTCTTAGTACCGCTTGTTTGATTTAATTAACATGCTTTTATATATATATAACATAATAATTTATATATATAATATAAAATAACAATACCCATTGATGTTTCGGAAGCTATAAACCAACGAAGCATTTAACAAAACCAAAAAACCAATATCAAAAAGTCCTCCTATTTAACGAAACCTTCGCAGAAACGTGTTTTTCAACCAACACACAAGCCGTGAAAGGAAAGCAGCCTCTAAATTCTCCCGCGGTCAAACTTTCCGCTACGGATCCCGGGGAGTGAGCATACACGCCGCCATGCATCAACTCGCGAGCTTACTTTATCTAAATTCCCGGGCGTCAACGTGGCCACATTTCTTCGTTCCGCCCGCCCGGCGAAAATCCGCTCCTTTTAAATTCGCCTCGTCTGTCCGACGTCAGCGGGCGCGCGTTCTTCAAAGCGTAAAACTGCGCGCGACGCCCGGTGTGTCGCAAGAAAAACGTTGGTGGCAGCAAATAACACGTCCCCTGAACGCAGCGGCGAAAAACGCAGAGCTTCTTGCCCCTGTCGATCCTCAATAACGTCTGGGTTTCACGTCCATTTGCGCACGAATGGAAAAGGGTTGAAGGGCCATGTACTAATGCCTCTTCCAGCGGACGTGGTGCGAAAAATGATACGAGCGCCATGGCCCGCAGCGAACGATGCCTAAGATCCTCGGTGCGCTATTGTTTCGAAGTGTCTCACGTTACGTTTTAAGATTAACCGTAAGTATAACTGGTAGAACGTCTGCGCCGGCAGTGCGGCTTGGGATCTGGGTTGTACGCCTTTGACAGTTTTTAGATCGGTGTTCTGCGGATATATTAAGGCTGATGCTGTGTAGTTACGCGCAATAATAAACGGATAGGAAATAAGAGGATTTCTAGGAAAATTATTTCTGGGAAATAAGGGGATTTTTTAGGATGAAAGGGAATTTTGTTTTAACACTAAACGTATCAAGCGGGATCAAATTATTTCTTCCAAAATTTACTTTGACTCTTTGACTGCTGAATAGTGGCCGAAGCAATCGCTGAGGGCGAAACAGTTTTTGCTAGTGTGAAATCTATTGCTTGATTATGTAAGGCGCAACAAGTTTTGATGATAATTCTTTGTTTACGCTAAATTAAATAATGCAAGATTATTATCTGATAAAGAACGCATATGTATTCATTTCGTATATTGATAATTACGGCTGCAATAGGTAAGAAAACGAAACGATTGGGAAACGCATATATGCACCCATAATTGATACCGATATACAGCGGCGGACGCATATATGCGTCCATAGCAGTCAAAGGGTTAAAATTGTATATTTATTGTAATTTCTTTCGCTAATTTTACTTTCTGTAAATTCGCATATCATCTGATTATTCAATTTTTCGCTTTAATAAATGCGGAATTTGTTTCTGAAAATCAACGTTTATTTCATAAGAATAGGTAGGTGTAAAGGACCGGTACGTTCAGCGTTAAATGATCTTCACTTAAATATTGCGTATTTTCAAGCAGGACGATTAAATCGGATACATTTAAATATTGTCAAGTTTTCAACGAGAATTTTATATTTTTGTGAATGTATTTTCATACCTTTAGGCATTGTCGATTATCAAGCCGCAATTTTAACAACAATTTTAACAAGTGGGATCAAATGACCGCTTTCAAGTTTATTTCATAAGTATGAAATTAATTTTTGAATTGAAATGATTAATGTTAGTTATTAATTAATAACTATTGCAATCAACATTACTTGTACAATTTCATAAGTATGAAATTAGGTAAGAATTGGTGGGTGTAAAGTACCGGTACGTTTAGTGTTAATTGGACGGAAGAAGTGAAAATTGTTGGTTTCTGGATGATTGACGTGACGAAATTTATATTCATAGTCTATCGGACATGTATGCAAAGACGATGGGGATTGGAACGTTTGAGAACCGGTGGTATGAATTTTAGTTTAAACGCAGAACCCGATGGTTTCCAACCAACAATTTTCGAAGTTCTGGTCGGTCATATGCAAATATAAAAAAGTCTTGAATAAATTGTAATTTATATGAATGCTGAATAATTAGTGACGATACCTTTTTCACAACTTTTTTTGTAGCTGAGGCTCTAATGAAAATTTAAACGATAATTCTTTGGATTTAGGTCAGTTACATACACGCTAAAAATTGTACCGAATATGCGTACTCACAAGGCAGAAACAAGCAGGTTTTGAAAGGTATAAAAATCTTTACAATAATTACTTTTACAGGTCTCAAATCCTGAAATACGCGATTTCCATTATTCTGAATGATTAATAATCGATTTCTAATCAATAAATAATTGATGAATCTGCAAAACTTATTCTTGAAATTGTTACTTATTGTATGTACAATTTATCGAAGCACATGTACGAGGTACAATGTCTGTATATTGCGTCAATACACAAATTTGTGTCTTCGGTTTGCAAGTAATTGCTGTGTGAAGGCACAAATATGTGTATTCAGTTTGCAACATGACATTATACAGATTGACTTAGTATTCGTTAATTCATGAGCAAAAAAAAGATTCGTAGTACATACAAAGAAGACGTACCCTACTTCCTTGCAATTTCTATTTTCAAATATGCTAACGTCTTATTCACCTCCTTTCATCAAGCACTGACAGAAAAGAACTGTATAAAAAAAAGAAATGTCTACGCGCTTTTACTACTACGCCACCAAATTCACCCAGGAGTTTAATTACTAACAGCCGCCGCACAAACGACACCGATCATTAAACTGTCAACGACGGGGCATCCGAAAACACGTAGCCCTCTTAAAATGTATTTGCCAGGCTTTGCCAGTTTGCGCACTGCCGGCGTGATTAATAAGAGGGGTAGTGCGATTATTCGTCCAATTGAGTGAACCGCGAGGCAGCGAGTAATTAACACGTTCGCATTAACCATCTGAAACGCGCGGGCATAATGACTGCTCGCAGCTTGTCTGATCGTAGAAAACGGTGATTTATGTCCGATGCGGAACGTGTTAAAAGAGCGGCTTCCTGTTACTCGGCTCTCAATTGAACTTCGTTTAAATCGAGTACTCGCACGTCCCCGGTGACTAATCACCTGACTGGTAGTTTCTGGTGTCAGCTAGCGGCCTCTGTCGGCCGCCACGGAATCAGGAAAAGTAACCTGCCCTACGCACTTCGTGTAATCTAGTCAGTAGTCGTCGGCGTAGTGTACGTAGCTTGTGTAACTAATTTGTGTTTATGTAGCGAGTAACACCCCACTACTTCCCCCCGTGTGTCGGTTCGATTCACACTAATCAAACACTAATATCCACTACCACTACTACCAATACTACTACTACGGCTTGAGGCTGTTGTGTCGCAACTTTACTTGTGGCCGGCGAAAAGCGCGAAAAACTGCAACGCTCGCGTAAGTATTGAAAACCCATCCAGAAATACGTAGCTTAGCTCACATACTACCTCGACACACTTGACTCGTTCAACGCCACTTGTTTTGTAATATCGACATTCTACTTCTGTCCCTCTGCGCCACTCGGCTCTCGACGTTTTAGGGGTTTGCGTTAACACGTTGGCTGCCAACCGTATTTTGCTATGTTGGAACCGCGATGCAATGAAATACTGCAGAGTATGATTAAATCGTGAAAAATGAAGGTAACGCAGAATTGTTAGAAGCCAAAGTATTGAAGCACCGTTCCAATATTAATTGCTTCTACAAGATTGCAAATAGGATTTTTTGTGAATTTTTGGCATTTCTAGTAAAATCTTTTGCGCCGGTCACGGCATATTTTGCTATGTTAGGACCGCGATGAAGTACTACATAGTATGATTAAATCGTGCAAAATGAAGGTAACGCAGAGTTGTTAGAAGCCAAAGTATTGAAGCACCGCTCCAATATCAATTACTTTTACAAGATTGCAAATAGGCTCCATTGCGAATTTTTCGCATTTTTTGTAAAATCTTTTAACACGTGTTAACACGTTGACTGCCGTGATGACCGGCGAATTTCAGTGATTTGGATAGAAACGGATGAAATTTGCAAACAATAAGTTTTGAAATTATGATTTGATTTTTATGCGGTGTACAGACCAAGGAAATACTGTTTGTTGGAATCCCCGCTTTGACTTTTTTTAATCTATTGAAGGAACCTGTGCAATAATTAACGTTGAAGTAAGTTAAATGTTTTAGAATTAGCGTCGTGGAATTCAATACATTTTTTTAGAATTCTATGTAGTAGGCAAATTGGAAAATGTTCGTCTTATTTCAATGTTGATTATTCGGCATCATTTATGCTCAATATATTTTAATATAACGCACAATACTTTATTTTTGTTATTAAATATATAATGTATTTATTCATCGCGTTAGTTGTTGAATACTGTATTTTTTACTTCAGAATATTTTTCATTAAACTGTTATATTCAAAATTGTTTAGTTAACACTCATGTGTTTGAATTATTCCGAGTATTTGAGTTACGAAACATTTGTTGTACGTAACCAGTACTCTTAATAATTAATTAATTTCTTGCTGGAACTGCTGGTCAACTTATTTTTATTTACACACTAAATCGTAGTATTTAATTTGTCTATGCTATGCTATTTTTTCCGCTTTATTGGCCCAACTAGTCAATTAATACGTTTAAAATTATATACCTTGTTGAAAACTAAACTCCTGACATTTCGATTCAGTTGATACTCTTATCAAAGGAATTATACTTGCTCTCTTCATTTAAAGATTATGAAAAATGTGGTGCTATATATACTTACAAAATATTGGTATGGAAGGAAAATTACAAAGAAATTTAGAATTGTCAAATGACATGGATCACTGACCTATGATATACTCAATTATAAAAAAAAAACACACATTTTTTTATCAATTATTGTAATATATACAATCATATGTAATTGATGAAAATGAACTCAGACTTGAAAGTAAATCAAGTAAGTGATTTGTCTAAGACGCACGTAACTTGTGGCAACATTTAGTGACACATCAAAGAGTAAGAGACAAACATTTTCCTTAATCCTTAAATTACCACAGAAGCTTTAACTCTTTTGACAAAGGTATCACTAAGTGATGAAATATCAGGATTTTTCCTTTCAACAAATCGCATAATTCTAAACATATTGACTGTGCGGTTACGCCAGTATACTTTAATATTACTACTGCTCATACATATGTATACAAATGCGATTTATGATTACTACTCTTTTCCAAATATTTAATTGTTGACCAGCGCACACTTTATCTCATAATGTAGTCCAACATTTTTTTAATGAATCTCACGACATATTCGCAATATGTCGTCAGATATATTCGCAATAGGTAGCAATAATTATTGTATAAATGCAGTTATTATTAGACTAGTAATGCAATACCAATACTTTGGTCTCCAATACCTGCACAACACGTACATTTTGCATAATTCCGTCAACCGCCGTAGTATTTTATAGCACCGCCGTTCTAATACGGCAAAATCCGCACGGCAGTCAACCTGTTAAATTCTACTACGCCGCAGGACAAAAGACAAAACTTGCATAGCAGCCACCGTGTTAACGCCCGACTTCTCCGCGTCCTCCGTCTCTCTCGGTCTTTAGCTCTCGATGACCAATGCGAGTGCATTGAGGTGCACGTTGCCAGAGAAAGCGAAGGACGCGAATACGGAGAATAGGACGAAGGGAAGTGGGAATATTGCGGCACGGTCCATTGTACACAAGGGTGCTCCATCACTCTTATTAATTGTGCTCGGGATCCGAAAGACCGACTGTGCCGCAGAAATCATAGACTACCGTGGAACAAAGCGGACAGCGTGGGCCGAGGCGAAAGGAGAGGGAGAGAAGTTCCTTATAGTTCCCAATTTCTACTAAATTTGCTCCCGCTAACAAGTGTCCCGTAGACTATGTTCGTAAACCGCATGGGTGTCGGCACTACGAGTCTATTTATCACGGATATAAATGTTTCATTGTTTATAGACTATGTGTATGTGTGGACAAACTTTTTGGTAACACGTAGCCGGCCCATTCTGGCGTTGGGCAGCAGTAAAGTCGGCAAAAACTTTTCTTGTGGTTGTACGGAAATACAAGCAGGAGGCATCGTTACAATTGATGTGACAGTTGAGTTACAATACGATAAGGCGGTCTTGTTTTTTAATGTTTCATGATTTTGCAGGTGACATAGTCAGAATTAACACTTTGACGTCCGTATATCTCAGCTAAATTTTTGTTTGGCGCCGGCGAAATTGCCATGGCATTTTTAATATTCATAGACGTTTTTTAGAAATCAGATGCAATATAGGTTGTAAGTACAATAAAAAAAACATTTAAACACCCAACTTTTATATTATTACAAAAACGAAAGGCACAAAAGGTGTTTCTTATGGATTTTTGGCTTTAAAGACAGCACAGAATGTCAAACAAATGTCACCAATGTGGTGTCACCGGACGGCAAAGTGTTAAGATATTACAGTGTAGAAAAAGTTTTTGTACCCTTTCGTACAAAAATATTTTCTGATGAATATTAAAGAATATTCATATGCACCTTTCCACAAATTGTTGTAAAATATTTCACGGCGTTATATCACACGGTTAATTATATTTATGAAATATGATTCACTCGGCATCACATCATTTCAAGCATTTTATTCTTCATACTGCATTACATTTCACTCCCAGCTTCATTCTCAATAATTATTTACTTTAATACGTTCAAATTACAAGATCCTCGCGTCCGGAAACGCAGGCATTCAAAATTCCTGAATCATATTCCACGTGTTATTAACCCGCTCATATAACGCAACTAAAATATCTTACAACGAATTGAGCCGTTTATTTTGAAAGTGGCCTAACTCCATTTATCTTCAAATCGAGATAAACAACATTTACTGATTCATAATATGAATTTGTACATGTAACCATGGTAACCGGAAAATATTGAAAAACGGAGTTAGGCCACTTTCAAAATAAACGGCTCAATTAACGAATAATACGCCTTCAGCAATCATACGATTAAAAATCAACTTTCCCACCGACTAAACGAAACACTAAAAATCAAGATCGCCACCTAAAATTTTCAACCGCAACCACACCGACTCTACTACCACTCAACGCCAGACTCTTATTTTTCGTAGTTTTCTCCCAAAACCGTCCTCGCCTCCTTCCTTCCTTCAAAGAAGACAGAAAGCTTCGTGAAGAGGCACACGCGACAAAACTCAACAAACAGCATAAGACTAGAAAGAGTAACGAATAGAAATAACATCGAAGAACACGGAGGACCTTGTTGGATCTGACCTTGCAGTGTCATTGTAGGGTTTCAAGGGTGAGAGCGGTATGGCATTGGCGAGGGGTGCACCCGGCCAACCGGGTCCAAAAGGTGAACCCGGTGATCGGGGTTACCGAGGCGAGAAGGGCGCCAAGGGAGACGTGGGCTCAAAAGGTAGATTACACAGGAGCCGTTCTACGCAAAGTCGAGAAGAGCCACGGAACGCCGAAACACAGGCCCGTTAATATACGGACAGTCTGCGGAAGGAAATGACTTTTTCGAAATTGGATGGAAGGCTTAGAGTTTTTCGGGACGTTGGAAGAGTGGGCGCAGTTGTACGAAAATTGCCAGTGTAACGGGTGTAGTCGTTGTTAGGTAAACAATTGATGGCGAGAAGTATACTTGGTATGGAAAATTGCTCTTGCTTCGTGACGACGGTAGTAATCATGCAAAAAATGGAAATTTATATGTAACGAATATACTCGTGGTTGTAGATTAATTTCTGGTAGTTAAATTTCATTGCATTGTGACGAATATATTTGTGGTTAACAAAAATGTGTACGCATATACTCGTCATTAAGCAACAAAAAAAATGTCTTAACGTTTAGGAATAGTAATTGTGTACGCAACAGTATATACCAAATGTGTACGCAAAGGTATACTCGTTATTAAGCCAAAAAAAATTATTTCTTCTTAACGCAAAGGTATACTCGTCATTAAGCAAAAAACAAACAAAACAATTTCTTTTTAACGCAAAGGAATAGTAATTGTGTACGCAATGGTATATAAAATATATGTAGGCATAGGTATAGTCATTATTAAGCAAAAAAAAAAAAAAAAATTCTTTTTAATGCAAAGGAATAATAATTGTGTACGCAAGGGTAAACTCGTTATTAAGCAAAAAAAAAATAATTTCTTCTTAACGCAAAAGAATAATAATTGTGTACGCAAAGGTATATACAAAATGTGTACCCAAAGGTATACTCGTCAATAAGCAAAAAAAAGAGTAGTTTCTTCTCTAGACAAAGGAAGGCTAATTTCTACTTAACAAGTGTACTCATCATTATGGGAAAAATTAGCATTTCTTCGTAGAGTGTACACGTTACTACGCAAAAATTGGCATTACTTCGTGTTGAGTATATTCGTGATTGTGCAAAAAACCACCAATGATTCTGGACGAGTATACTCGTCGTTACATAAAAAATTACCCATTACTTTATGGTGAGTATATCCGTCCATATGCATGAAATCGCAATTTCTTTACCTGAGCGAGTAATGAAAATCAAAATAACGTATTTTGTACCTTCAGGTCTATTGTGGATATGTTAAACATTTTATCACTCTTAATACAGAAACAAGTGACATGCACTAAGTTATTCAAAATCTTTATACTTATTGCATGAACAGGTCAAAAGTTCTGAAAGTCTGCTATTTTCATTGTCTTTCATTATTTATAATTCAAAGAGACGTTAACTGACTTCGATGAAATTTTCAGCATATATATAATTGACATAAATCTACAAAATCTTCTACCCATATTACAGGCTCAGATAAAAAAATGTGTGAAAAAGGATTATCTTCGGTGTTCCTATAAATGGAAAGTTTTTACATTTTTTGCACGTCCTCTAATAAAAGTACTCTTCTAACGTCTCATAAACATTCAAGTAATAGTTTCCAATTTTGAAAAAGTTATTCTGTTTGAAAGAGTATCCGAATATTAACGTGAATAACTGTATGCCCGAAAGTTCTTGCGTTTCCTTTACACTTTCCCAAACTAGAATTTTCTGGTTATATAACCTATCCATCCCTTGTTCTGATTGATTATCACGTACAGTTTTTGAACTGTGGGATAATTTCACGTGTGAATTCCATCCCTGCGTTTCCTCTATACTTCCCCAAACCAGAATCTTTGATTTAACATCATGAACATGTCCCGATTTATAAGGTATTCAATTTGTAGTAATTTGACGTGTGAATGCCATCGTTTCCTTTACACTTCGTCTTCCTAAAGTTTCCTGATTATACTCCATGAACGTACCCTGTTCCGCTTTATAAAATATTCAGTTTAAAGCCAGTTTATGGGTGAATTTCATGTTACGTTTCTTTTACACTTCTTCAAGCTAGAGTTTTTTTTGCCATATACTCTGTTATGACTCATAAGAATATTCACTTTCAAGTAATTTCATGTGTGAATATCATCGCACGTTTCCTACAAATCGCCAAGTTAAAGTTCTCTAGTAATACACCATAAACGTGTCGTGTTCTGATTTAAAATCATGTCGAGTTTATGAGTGTACGAACGAATCATACACTGTTTTTCTGAAGTGATTTTGTTTGTGATTAATAGTGTAATTCGCAGTAGCTTCATTAAAATAATAAAATGGAAACACAAATTGTTAGTATATATTGCTATAATAAATTAATTAAAACGGATTATAATAAAGCAATGTAAGATCATTTTACAAGTGTTCAAATTTTAAACGAATATGTATACAATACATTCGTTTTCAAACTGTCAAAAATTTTTCGCATAATTTCCAGTGACACTATTCAGCCACATAGTTTAGAAGATAGAACTATTTTTAATCAAACCAACTCAATTGAGGCAATCACATAATAATATATGATTATAATTTCTAACAACTGCATAAAATACATTTCAATAATGCCTTATCCTTCCAAACAAATTCATTGCAGAAAAACAGTGGGTGTAAGTTGTTCTTATTTTCTATACCGCGGTAGACATTTTTATAGTAAAACTTGCTGCTGTTTCTATTATTTTCATGCCTTCCTGCTATTCCTCATTCCACTTTTTGCCGATTCGCAACATTTCGAGTCGGTCCACGATAATCATTTTAAATCCGCCGACCCCTTTTTTCTCTGAAAGCGATTATGCACTCCCCTTCTAAAACTTCATTTCATTCGCCACAGGATTCATTACTGTAACCACAATTTCTCCACCGCGGTAATGTCTTTCTTACGCCGCGCATATCGCAAAATGTTGATTTACGTCTGAACATGGCGCACCGGTTCCGACAACTTTCCACAAAAGTTCTCCGTTTAATTGTATCAACCTTTTCGTCCGACTATCCTCGACACACGCCATTTTAATCAGCGCACGCCGAGAGGTCAAGGAGTGATACAGTTAGAGTAAAAAGTATTCGTACACCGATCAGTTTCGAATAGGACTTTGCGAAATAACGTTTTATGAACAACGAAATTGTATATTTTCCAAAATCTCTCTAATACGTAGAGTAGAAAAAAGTCGCTTGCAATTTAGTCATATTCTTTTTCTTTCACCATACATTTTAACACATTTTCGAGGATATTTTCAATGGTACAAAGTTTTGAACTCTACCGAC
>JAWWQZ010000156.1:0-30518 GCA_033815515.1 Cryptocheilus praepositus
ATACTTTTTTCGGTTAAATGTACTCTTTGCTTCCGCAATGTTGGTTAAGTTTCGGCTGTTCTTGCATTATCCAGGCACAGCTTGTGCATTCGACAAACCATATCTAGAAGGATGTCATGTGTTACCATTTCGTGTTTGTGATTGATTCGTCCAAAAGAATCTTGAACTGAAATAAGTTATGCAATAAGTGGTAAGAAACAAACGTCGACTGAAATATATCATGTTCCGTCTCATTTCCTTCACAGGAATACGATCAATATGTTACAAATGTTTTCATACAGAACAAGTTAAACATGCAAAAGTCGATGTAGCGTATTTGTATAGAATTGGTACACTGGTTTTAGGGGTCTCGGTTGCGTACGTGTGTCATTTACTTTGTTGCAGTGTCTTATCTCGATTCGGCGAACAACAAAAGTGAGTTTAACACTTTTCTATACTTTTTTCGGTTAAATGTACTCTTTGCTTCCGCAATATTGGTTAAGTTTAGATTGTTCTTGCATTATCCAGGCAAAGTTTATGCATTTGACAAACCCTAAGTAGAAGGATGCCATGTGTACCATTTCGTGTTTGTGATTGATTCGTCCAAAAAAATCTTGAAATAAAATAAGTTATTGAATAAATGGTCAGAAACAAATGTCGACCGAATTATATCATGTTCCGTCTCATCTTGTTCACGGCCATACGAAAAATGTGTTATAAACGTTTTCATACAGAAAAAGTTAAACATGCAAAAGTCGATGTAGCGTATTTGTATAGAATTGGTACACTGGTTTTAGGGGCCTCGGTTGCGTACGTGTGTCATTTACTTTGTTGCAGTGTCTTATCTCGATTCGGCGAACAATAAAGGTGAGTTTAACACTTTTCTATACTTTTTTCGGTTAAATGTACTCTTTGCTTCCGCAATGTTGGTTAAGCTTAGACTGTTCTTGCATTATCCAGGCAAAGTTTATGCATTCGACAAACCCTAAGTAGAAGGATGTCATGTGTACCATTTCGTGTTTGTGATTCATTCGTCCAAAAGAATCTTGAAATGAAATAAGTTATGCAATAAGTGGTAAGAAACAAACGTCGACTGAATTATATCATGTTCCGTCTCATTTCCTTCACAGGAATACGATCAATATGTTACAAATGTTTTCATACAGAACAAGTTAAACACGCAAAAGTTGATATAGCGTCTTTGTATAGAATTGGTACACTGGTTTTAGGGGTCTCGGTTGTGTACGTGTGTCATTTACTTTGTTGCAGTGTCTTATCTCGATTCGGCGAACAACAAACGTGAGTTTAACACTTTTCTATACTTTTTTTCGGTTAAATATACTCTTTGCTTCCGCAATGTTGGTTAAGTTTAGACTGTTCTTGCATTATCCAGGCAAAGTTTATGCATTCGATAAACCCTAAGTAGAAAGATGTCATGTGTTACCATTTCGCGTTTGTGATTCATTCGTCCAAAAGAATCTCGAAATAAAATAAGTTATGCAATAAGTGGTAAGAAACAAACGTCGACTGAATTATATCATGTTCCGTCTCATTTCCTTCAAAGGAATACGTTACAAATGTTTTCATACAGAACAAGTTAAACATGCAAAAGTTGATATAGCGTCTTTGTACAGAATTGGTACACTGGTTTAGGGGTCTCGGTTGTATACGTGTGTCATTTACTTTGTTGCAGTGTCTTATCTCGATTCGGCGAACAACAAAGGTGAGTTTAACACTTTTCTATACTTTTTTCGGTTAAACGTACTCTTTGCTTCCGCAATGTTGGTTAAGTTTCGGCTGTTGTTGCATTATCCAGGCACAGCTTGTGCATTCGACAAACCATATCTAGAAGGATGTCATGTGTTACCATTTCGTGTTTGTGATTCATTCGTCCAAAAAAATCTTGAAATAAAATAAGTTATTGAATAAATGGTCAGAAACAAATGTCGACCGAATTATATCATGTTCCGTCTCATCTTGTTCACGGCCAAACGAAAAATGTGTTATAAACGTTTTCATACAGAAAAAGTTAAACATGCAAAAGTCGATGTAGCGTATTTGTATAGAATTGGTACACTGGTTTTAGGGGCCTCGGTGGTCTATGTGTGTGGTTTCCTTTGTTGCGGTGTCTTATCTCGGTTCGGCGAACAACAAAGGCGAGTCGCAAGCCCGGAGAAACGATTCTATTCCCTAGAATGGTACAATTTGACGCCGTCCAGTCGGTTACGCGAGGAGACTTGACTGTATCACCTGAATAGATGGTTGGTCTAAAATGTACTATCTTGCATTATTCTGTTATTATTCGACTCGTTTTCCAAAACCACAGGAAATATCCATGTTCTTAATTAAATCCATGCAATGCTAGATCATATATTTTTTAAAGAACACATTACTATGTAGATTATACTGTATTATTATGTGTTTTTATATTTAACCGTCATTTACTACTTTAAAACAGGTAAAAGGTATATATTACCAATGGGGGTCCGTGAAATAATTTTTAAATTCATTTTGTATGCCAAAATAATTAGTATAAGAAACATATATTTGCAATTCTTCTGTAGTCATTGTACGAGGGCAGTCCGATAAGTACTTAGCCTACAAAAGAAAAATGAAAATTTTGGAAAATTGACGATTTATTTTTCAACACAGTCTCCTTTTAACTCAATACACTTGATCCAGCAATGAAATCTGGGCATATCCTGCATGAAATATTGGGCATGAGAAAGCTTTCTGCTCGATGGGTGCCGCGTTTGCTCACTCCTGATAACAAGCGCATCCGTGAGACCACTTCAGAGCAGTGTTTGACACTGTTTAAGCGCAATTCGAAAGAGTTTCTACGTCATTTTGTGACTGTCGACGAAACGTGGATCCACTGGTACACACCAGAGACCAAGGAACAGTCGAAACAGTGGACTGTGCCCGGCGAATGTGCTCCGAAGAAGGCGAAGACTGTCCTATCGGCCGGAAAGATGATGGCCACCGTTTTCTGGGATTCACAAGGTGTGAACTACATAGACTACCTGGAGAAGGACAAAACAGTCACAGGGCTGTACTATGCCGAATTATTGAGCCGATTCGACGCCGAATTAAGGAAAAAACGGCCCCGTTTGGCGAAGAAAAAGGTGCTCTTTCACCACGATAACGCACCGGCTCACACCTCTGCCGTCGCTGCAACCAAATTCGTTGAATTAGGCTACGAACAGCTGCCCCATCCACCGTATTCGCCACATTTGGCCCCGTGTGACTTCTTTTTGCTCCCAAACTTGAAAAAGTCACTCGCTGGGCAGAAATTTGAGTCGAATGAGGAGGTTATCGCCGCCACGGAAGCCTACTTTGCAGATCTCCAGAAAACGTATTTTTCAGACGGGTTGAAGAAGTTGGAGCATCGCTGGATCAAGTGTATCGAGTTAAAAGGAGACTATGTTGAAAAATAAATCGTCAATTTTCCAAAATTTTCGTTTTTCTTTTGTAGGCTAAGTATTTGTCGGACTGCCCACGTATATATATATATATATGTGGGATTCTTTAGTGAGGATGATATGAAATGAATACACGAATTATTAACGGTACACGAAATTAAAAAGTATTTAATAAAACTAATCTAAAGAATATCGACCATTCGCTTCGATTGATGTACAACGTCTGTCTTTTTACAATTATTCGGTGGACCGCTCAGGTGCCAAGGAATGCAACACCTTCTCACCCTTTTATTCTCCTTCCCTTTTCCAAACAAACATTCGTAGCCAAGGAGGCCTCTCGCGACAAATGCGCATCACAGGTATTTCAATTGATTCCTCGCATTCCGCACAATAATGTTTGCTTCAGTGCCAAACAAACTTATTTGCATTCACACACTACATCTTTCATATATATATATACGAGAGTTCGACAGCGGGGAAAAAGGGACAGTACTCAATCTACCATCAGACGAAACATTATGCATTTTACCACCACGAACAAACAGTACTCGTTCATGCACTAGACCAAATGGTACGCATTTTACCACCACAGAGTCAGTACGCATTCAACCACAACACGGAATAGTACTCATTCTACCACCAAACAAGACAGTACTCTTTCCAACACCTCATGAGAAGCAGTACTCATTTTACCACATGACAATACGCAACACCACACATAGCACCACACTATACAGAAATAACATGCAACCACCGAAGAAATTTAGTTATTTCTTTCGATTTCTGCCATGATCGTGACAAGTTCTCGCAGCAATGTAGTACGAAGTGATACTTGCTGCGGTCATACTCAAATTCTGGACAAAACTACTATCATGCCTCATTTCCCGGTACGTCGATTGGCAACATACGTTCAGAAGCAAGGAACCAACACAATCCATCAACAGCAATATTGAACACCTGATTTCGAATGACTGTTAAAAAAACGACAAATGCGGTTTTTTAACCCTTTCTTGTATCTATATATTATTCCTTCACTACTTTTAATTGTTAATAAGACTCTTTTTACCCATTAAATAAGATTATGTCTTATGTAGAAATTCTGAGTATATTGTTTTAAAGAAAAATTCCTTTTCTGGCAAAATACACTGTCCACGCGCAACATGCACACATTCGTCGGGAACTATCGTTCAGGGGTAGCAGTACGGCGGACCAAACCGTCGTAGCGAAAGGGTTAAAGAGACGAATGTGAAAACACGTGAAAACCTCTTAAGATTTGTATGATACAACTTATGTGCAATTAAAATTAATAATTGAAAACATCTTTTCATAAAATTGAAAAATATCAGTTTGTCCGATTTCACAATATGCTACCTAATATAAAATAACGTGGAATTTTATAAATAAAATACGAAGAACATATATTTTAATCAAATAAATTAACTCGCAGAAAGAGTAATTCCTTTTCACAATTTTAGTTTTGATTTATGGTTTTTCGTATAGTTTTCAATCAATTACTTCCAAATTTTTCCATCTTCTGCAAGAGGGAGGAGTAACCAGGCGCCCGATCGATTGCACCCATTATTCGCCATTTTTACAATTCTTCAGTTTCACAGTTGAATTTAAAAGAACTTGAGTTTTCTAACACTTTTTTCTTTGCCGCCTAATGCCTTTATCTTTTACACTATTAGTATGGTTCTGCTATATTTTTTCTCTTTAAGCCTGTCTGCGTCTAAAACTTCTTCGTGTGCTCTATGGAGATCAAGACACCAGCGTTGTCTTATAGAGCATATTCCACATTCGATGTACACACGTATTATAAAAGAAACATTGTAATCATTCTAACAAAGTAATAAAGTAAACAGCAAATTGATATTCAACATTAAAAATAATCTTAATTAAGGATAAGTGGTGTGCTAAAAATGTTTCCGGACTCATTTTTCACCAATATCCTCTTATTACAACGAGCTTATTAAATACTTGCAGCACTCAATAATAAAGAAGCAACACTATCTCATTGGCAGAACGTTGAGAATCACTGAGAATATGTATAGGCTGTCTTGTACGAATGACGAATTGTCACACAAGTTCAACAGAATCCGTCACTTGCCAGCTGAGAAATTGCGTTGTTTTACATTATGTGCCTTTCCATATAACTTGTTTTTACACAGTACATGTAAAATGCTGTACACAGTATTAGAAATATTAATGATAACGAGATGGGGAGGTACTCCAGGACAACTATTATGTGGTATGTATGTCAAAGACGTAAATACATTTAAAAGTGTTACTCCAATGCAAGCAACAATAAGATGCATTTCTGAGACAGCTTTATCATTTGGTTCTCTTTTTTTGATTGACTATGTTTCTCGGTGGTTAGCAATTTTACCGATTCTAATTTTAATATTTGCAATCTTTGAGAACGTGTTAAGAATCTCGGATAGATGAGATAAAATAGGCATAGATTAATAATGAGATATATCTATGCGAAAAAGTTACCCAAGTGATGTGGCCTTACCCAGAAAAAGTGGAGAGAAAGTTAAGACGTTTTTGTTATAAGAATGATGCATCAAATTGTGAAGGGATGCAATAGTTAATAGAAGAATGTCTACGTTGTTTGTTTGTTACATTTTACTGGTATTGGCAGCTAATCGTTATAGAGTTCTTGACAAGTGAAATGATACACAGTCCAGCTGTATTCCATAGAACTTGAGAATTGTCGAAAGTGAAATTGAGAATTTAGATGGGTAAAAATAACGATGTAAGTCGCAGGCCAAGTTGTGGGAAATCGATGGTCGGAATCGAATTGGGACAGTTTGCGTACAAGAAAACTTTTTTTTTACGGACTCGCCTTTGCAGCATGACGAACTGAAATAAGGACACTGGAGGAAATCATAACAATGAAACCAGAGCCGAAAGCAACCGAGTCACTTAAAATCAGCGTATTAATACTACAACAAAGAGGATGCTTAAGATATTGTATTTTTAATGTTTTATATATAAATACATTCATAATGTATTGATGGCATTGTTGCGATCAAAATACGACCAAACATAATATAATTTGGACCAGAATTTACTTTTCAGTACGTATTAAGTTATTTATTTCACTTCAGGATCATTTTGTATGAATTGTAAAATAGATTGTTACAAAAAGACATGAACTCTGTCTACATGTTGTTTGTCGAATGCATAAGGTATTTCTGGATAATGTGGAAACATTTATATTTGGGACACAATGTAGACGCACAGTGTAACTGAATTTGATGGACAATGTTGAGACCGGGACTACATTTTACGGATAGTGTAGAGATAGGGACGGAGACAGGGACAGGGAACAGTTCATGGCCAACGCAGAGGCAGTGACTTAAAAATCGAATGGAATTTTTCTCTCAATAAGTTTACATTGTAATAAAATATCCACAATTTTAATTGTAAATATGATTTACTCTGAAATACTGTACTAAATCATACTTTATACTTGGTATTGTTTTTATATTACTGAACTGGTAAAGGGTGTCTCAAAATGACCTGACGTTTGAAATTACGCGCCATTTCTTTTGTAGTGAAGATAGAATACTAATCTTTGACAACTGGTATCAGGAAGTATTCAGGTTTACTCATAGAAAATTACACGATATTGATATAAAAACATTCGTATTTTTTAAGTAAATAATACGATTTATAAATAAATTTAAATGCCAGTCCATTTTGAAACACCCTTTATTATTCCCCATGTGACTAAAAATCTATTTCTTCATTGCTACCAAGGGGATAATTAAGTGAAATTAATGATCTAATAATTATTAAACAAAAATGGTCCAAATATCATGGTTGATGACATTTTAATTGGAAAAATGTCACCAATATATATTGAAAATCTTAAAAGGAACTGCGTTGCGTGTCGCTTTACATATATCGCATACTTGGCTGCCTGTGCTTAAAATGACATATGCATAAGAATATCCTTTGGGTGTAGGTATACCGAGGTAGAAGCACCAGTAGGAACAATATGGGAGATTTCCCTATGCACTCTTTCAGATGTGTTTGGCTAAAAACGACCGAACATTTGACTTAAAAGTGCAGTTCACATTCAATTTTTCATGCAACTCATGTTTACCTAAATGTAAAACACAGCCTTCATTCTATTATTCATTTCACGCACTCTCTTGTTTCTTCCACATCTTTTTTGTTTTACTAACTTATTACTTTTGGCCACTCTCCTAACTCATACGTACTATTTACTAATTTACTTTATCCTACAATCTTATCGCCCGCGGTTGATTTGCTCTCTTTTATTTTATTTTTTCAGCTTTCTAAGCCATTCCTGTATTCTCGCGTACTTTTTACACGTCTCTACATCCTCGACCTTGACTCTTTAGTCTGTTATTTAACAGTCTCTTATGAAATGTTTCAACGGTTCATAAACAATCAGTGCATACACATTTTCAGAAACTTCCATAATAGACGCAGTGCCAAATACTTAGTTGCTTCAAACAATTTGGGAAATTAAGGGGGAAACCGAAATATTGAGAGGAATATAAGAGTGATCAATACTCGTACAGTTCCTGTTTTCAAATATTTACATGTTAGTTTTACAACGTAAGCAGATCGCATTGGTATGTCTGAGAACGTTACACCTAATGTTATAATTTTACCATCAATATAATTCGAAACTTGTACAATTGAAAATGACCCTTGAAGAGAGGCCGAAACGTGCAGAAACTACGATAGAAGAAAGAAAAATGATTATTAATTTGGAACTATTTTGTTGCGCTTGGATCTATTGTATCTATTACAGAGATTTTTGAGTAGATATATGAATTAGTGATTTATAGGGAAAAGAGTAATGAATTACCAATTTACAGTATATTGCTAAAAATTGATCAGCGTGTGCACATTTTCAATTAGAGATGTATTATACGTTCGCTATCGCTATTTTTAAAAATTTTTTACTTCTATTTTACGTAAAGACCAATATATATACAATAATATATTTTCAATACATATAAATCATTTATCAACGCAGATATAAGTAAAGAAGAATGTTTGAGGGAAAAATATCAAAGCTGTAGGCAAATTAGTTGTCTGAAAGCACTAAGTGTCAGAAATACTCATGGATACTGAATTTTCTAATAACTTGAGCATGTCTGTAACCAGCAGTTTATATATGTTTGTCGCGTAATTTTTTTTATTAAATTAAAATCGCCCATTGATTACCCAGACTGATAGACATCAGCAAATGAGGTTGGAACGTCGAACAATATTGACACATTTGAATTTATAATGTGCATTATTTATAAGAGGACTTCGGGGAACGATAGACATAAAAAAGCACATACACGTTGGATCAGGGAGTGTTACATCGTTTACCATGGGTTGTTTAACGACGACCGTATAATGTACCCATTCGTAACAGTCCACTTTTATTAACGTGTGTTATGGATTGTTTAATACTGTTGGCCTAATCGTACTGTAATCCCTTTTCGTTCGATTGGACACCTTTCTCCAGAATATTTACCAGTATTACATGTGTGTTATGCCGAAATACAACTATATCGTCACGTTGATGGCTTCATATCCAGTATTATCAAAATAATGGATTCTTTACGGGTAACAGAATAACTACTCAAAAATACCAATATTATACCGATTCGATCGTTGCTTTCTAAGCTAACTATACATTTTCCTGTGTTTTTTCTGCCAAAATCTGTTTCACCCTTCTGTCTTTCCACATTTCGTCTGCGGAATTAGTCCTTGACCTTCGCCTTTTCTATTCCTTATCTGTATCTTTACATTTTTCCACGTGACCCTTAGGTTGATTCTTATTTACTAAATTTCTATTTGACACAATATGTTTTTGTCTGTAATCTGTACATGAAGTAAATAATTAACCGGCGGTTATTTGTCTTTGTACTGAGGGTTATAAATCATCTATGTTAAATATATAGACCCATCTGGTAATTATAGCATAGCTTGTGGACAAGTGTGTACTTCTCTACATCCCTTTCATCAGTATGTTCGATAATCTGATGTTGCTGTGTAAAATTTCTTGAGATTCTAGCACTTGTAATCTGTCATGAGATTATGTTGAAACTAATCCACCGTTCCAGAGCAAATGTACCTCTATGGGTAACAATTGCATTTTGTTTTAATAGCTCGTCTACTTTCCAACATTCTTTCGTTACCTTCTTCTCGTAGCACTGTGCAACAAGTAGACATTTTTTCATGGTTCTTAGCAACCGAATCATTCTATATCTTGAAGAATCTATCAGTTTCAACAGGCTATGGGTCCAGATACCAAATTTCTTGACGTGTAACATTAACCCTTTGCACTCCGAGCACTTTTTAGCAAGAGGTTTCAGCTACTCCGAAAGTGTTTACAATGTTGCGACCGCGCAATTGAGAAAGGTCAAAGACGCTTGTCATTAAAGAAAGCTTGCATACATTTGAAAGCTATGTTTTATTAACAAAATTACAATGTAAAGAATATAACAATACATAAAAATAACAATTATCTTTTGAAATTCTTCATTGTATGATATCGTGAAAAGCAATCCCCAAGATGCATTCGTGGCTTGCCAGGACAAGTATTGCAATACTCACTGGTTTCATGCCTTTCATCTTTCTTCTGCCTATTGGAGCAAACGACACAATCTGTTTTTTTATCCTTCCTCATTACGTGAAGCTTCCCGTTTAACCGTATCTCAACAGATGCAGATGCAGAAGACGAAGCTCTCGACCTTTCTTGTCGAAAATTGTTAACCAGTTGATCCACTAGCAGTTTCACATATTTCAAATGTGTCAATGGTTTCTCATTTCGAGTTTTTTTACAGTCTTATATATAATATATGAATTGATAACACATACTTCCATGCCCCAAAAAAACATTTTCCTCCACCACTTCAGAGATTTCCTCAAAAAACAATACGTGGCTGCATATTGATCGGCTCGATCAACGCCGCCCATGGAAGCTGTGTAGCTTGCAATTGCATTTGGTTTCCTAATGTTTATTTTCTTCCCTCCTAGTAGAATTCTTCTTGATGTCATCATTACAGCATCATTCTACGTGCTCAAGAGGGAAACGACTCTCTTCTCTGATGTGAAAGTTTTTTTTCGGTAGCTTTTGAATACCTTTTCTGTTTGTTTTTATAGTTCCAGTTAAGTGGCACTTCATTTTCATTAATTCTTCTGCCAAAGATATACTGGTATAATACCTGACCGTAAACATATGATACCCCTCTGCCTCGGGAATTTTATTTAGGAGTTTCTGATATAAATGTAGCGGAATCCTTGCCGTAACAGGTAGATCCGGACGAACAAGATGTTCCGACGTGAGACTCCCATAATAAGGCAGAACGGAGTAAATGTAGCGTGTTTCCGAATTCGCCATCGAATAAACTCTTATACCCCACTTTGTTGGCTTAATAGGATTATAAGTTATACAACAGATTTTCCCTTTAAACTGCACTATCGATTCGTCCACACAAATATTTTGACCGTATAAAGATGATACAATGTTGCCTGTAGATGCTGGCGTGTCGTGTCGCCGCAGCGGCGACAACGGAGTGCTATGGGCTATAATACGTGTCGCCGTAGCGGCGACAACGGAGTGCAAAGGGTTAATACAATATTCTTTTGCGGACATTAATCGCGAAGTAAATGAATGTAGTCTCTTTATGACTAAGACAATACTTATTTAACAAATTAATGAATAGGGATAAATGAATTGATGAGAGTAAGTGTCTCTGTAATTTACGTCGTACTTCTTCTCGCGTTGAACCTCAACTGCATACTGCCCTAAACTGCCGATCTTCTCCTCGTTCTGTTTTCTTTTCTATGACAACGAATTCATTGTAGAATGTTCTCATTACCACATGAATGTTAGAATTTTGAAAAAGTGGGAACGAATCGGTCAGTATTAAAAGAGTCCTTGAATGTACTATACTACATTTTTTAGGGTAATCAAAAATGTACGAGTTTCGGAACATGTTGAGTAAACAAGAAAGCTGTGCGCAATGTGTTTAGTGGATTATGTTCAGATTATAGACACCTGATTATGGCGTTTCAGACTATGAATATTCAATTAAGAAGTGATATCGTGAAATCTAAGTTATCACAAACGGATTTAAGGGACACAGGACCGGTAGTAGAGGAATTTGTTTTTGTAATAAAGTATAGATATGAAGGAAAAGGAACTTAAGAGTTGTAAATGAAATTTGCGATAATTCGTGTCGTAACGGTAAATAAACAGGTCACTTCAAAGCCCAATGTCTCAAGTTAAAGAAAAAGGTTGAAACGTAGGACTCTGGAAGAAAAGAAGGATTTTAAGAAGGATGGAGCAAGTCTTCTAACCATCTCCTTTTGTGTAGGAAAATTTGACAGAATGGAATAGTACGTTATTTCCTGCTCAAGCTTGCATATTGTTATCATGCAGGAAAATGGCCGATAAAGATCTAATTGTACGGGTTAATCAAGATAAACGAAAAATGTATAGCAATGATATCGGTTGAAGCAAATCACAAATTATGGTACGGGACTTTTTTCAAAGAAAATTATGAATCGGGACTTTTTTCAAAGGAAATTATGAGTGACTTAAAGAATTGTCTGAAAAGTGTTCTAAATTTCTCTGGATCCAAATATCTACCCCTTTCCGTGAGATGCATTCAAGGTAAGCAGCACCGGAAAAATTTTATGAAAACAGATGGCCATTTAAGCGGCAAGAAGGCTCTAGAATTGGTTCTTTCAGATTTATGTGGTTCAATGAGCAAAATTACACGGGGAGGAGCAAGAGATATATATTAACAAATATCTCTAGACTATTATACCCGCAAATCTTTGGACACCGCCTAAAAAAGAAACGATAAAGTATCATCAAAGTTTACTGAATTTAAGACGGAAGTGAAGAGACAAATAGGTAAGCAAATAAACATTTAAGTACATAAACATTAATTACATACCAGAGCAAAATTTAATTCCTGAAAGCCAAACTAGAATCATTATTGAAAAGATCAGAAGACCAGAAGGTTTTCAGGATTCCGAATTAAGGGTTAGATCGGAAATTTTCGAGTAAAGCTGTACATACTATCATTTATTTGAAGAATACAGTTCCTACAAAGGTTCTAACAAATATAACTCTGAAAGAAACATGAAACAGGACAAATGTGGACTTCAGGTATTTAAAGGTATTTTTCAAAGCGTGCATACATGCATATTCCAAACTAACTTAGACATAAATTGGATTCAAAGGCGAAAAGGTTGCTGATGATACGATACTATAAAAAAATTGGCGCATACCACTTATTTGGTTCAAACACGAAGCGCACCGTTAAAGATTGTGACATAATCTTTTTTGAAAACTCAAACAATATGAAAAATAACGGGGATCGAAATATAAGTGTAAATTCTATTCAGAGCGGACACTGAACCAACGACGATGAATTCTGGACGTTCAATAAATGTAATTAATGAACCACGATAGCGAAGGAGAGAAAAAAAACCTCCAGCAAGGTGTTCAGACACTGTATTATGGTACGCAGGAATAGAAGTTTTAGATGATTCAAAAATTATAGACGAACCATTGTCTTAAAGGAATGTCAAAGATTAGCAAGTAGCACTTCAAGAGGTATATCGCCTACTCGTTAAGAAAGAGACATGGAAACTGGTGAATCGTCCAAGAAACAAAAATATCGTTGATACTCAATGGTTGCTTAAGACGGAGAACACAGATGAACAAGTCAGTAAGTACAAAATAAAACTTGGTGTAAAAAGTTATACCCAGAAAAATGTAGTTGATTATTATAAATCGTTTTAACGATAAGAATGCTTCTAGCATTTACTATGTAGCAGCATTTGGATATACACCGCTGGAACGTGAGAATAATCTTTCTACAAGAAAGTATCGACATCTTTATCGAATAAATAGAAGGTTTAATTTAAACAGGAAAAGAAAACAATACACATATGTCAATTGAAATAGGCAATGTATGGGTTAAAACAGGTGTGTAGCAGGCGGAATAAGGAAACGGATGAAAAAGACCACGATTGAACTAGGATTTGACGAAAGCGAAAATGAATCACGTATACATTTGAAAATAACCGGAAATGTTACTATAATACGTGCCCTCTATGTTGATGATTGTATTACATTCTTATAAAAAAAATGTATTCCCTTCATTAGGGTATGCAGATGCGAATGATGCGGGTCACGAAGACGACAGACGACCATGTACTGGCTTTGTCTATCTATTTGGAGGGGCGGTAATTAGCTGAATATTTATAATACATCTACATGACATTAGCCGAATTCGCGCGGGAAGGATTATATTTGAGATTACTACAGGAAATAAGTGGTGCAAGCGATGAACCAATATTGATGTACAGCGGCAGTCAAAGTGTCAAAAACTTGTAAATAATTGTAAACATCATAGTCGGACAAAACACATTAATGTAAGATATTATTGGATTCGTGACGCACTTCAGGATAGGTTAATAGCGTCAGATTATAAAAGTACAAAGGAAATTATAGCAATTATTCATACCAAGGCATTCTATAAGTCTAAGCATATGTATTGTACATAGGGAATCAATTTAGAGATATTGCAGAACGTCATGTAATGTGTATCATTCATGTAAATCGGTAGATTAACACTAAACCTACCACTACCGGTCAAATTAACCGTTTTCTTTTTGTACAACTTACACATATTTAAACGTTATCATATTACTATCAAACTATATGACTCTTCCTAAAATATGCATACAATATATTCTTCAGTATATACAGTATGATCAGAAAGTACCCGAAATTTGTAATTTAAAAGAACCGCCGTTGACATACCCAGTCAATTCTTTTTTCTGAAATTGGTACACCTGTGAGAGACATCTGTGCCAAGTTTCAAAAGATTCTGATTACTAGTATTTGTTTGGCACTTGTTTACATTGAGCAAGTTTTTGTGCTTCGTCGTTTTTATAATGGCTAATTCTATCGAACAAAGAATTTGTTTGAAGTTTTGTGTTTCCAACGAAATTTCATATGCCGAATCGTTGAAAATGTTGAAAAATAATTTGGGGAGTCTGCTCTCTCAAAAACACAGACATACAAATGGTATAAGGCATTCAAGAGTGGATGTGATATTGTCGAAGATTTGCCTCGTTATGAACGCCCTTCGACATGAAATACCGAAGAAAATGTGGAAAAAGTGAAAAAAATTGTACTCGAAAATCGTCATGCGAGCCTGAGAGAGATAGGTCGTGAGCTCATCATTTCATATGGAACCGCTCAGCACATTGTAGTGCATATTTTAGGTATGAGACGCGTTGCAGCGCGGCTTGTGCCAAAAGAGCTGAATTTCGTTGAAAAAGAGCATCGCAAGAAAGTGGCGGAAGAGATGATTTCTGAGGCAAGAAATGATCCAACCTTCATGAAACGGATAATTACCGGCGATGAGACGTGGGTTTACGAGTATGACGTGTAAACAGCCAATAGTCGTCCGAGTAGCGCCTGGAAAATGAGCCAAAACCCAAAAAACCGCGCCAAACTCGGTCCAAAATCAAAGTCATGCTCACAGTTTTCTTCGATTATCGAGGTGTAGTCCACTATGAGTTCGTGCCAGAGGGTCGAACAGTCAACAAGGAGTATTACCTATTCGTTTTGAAGCATTTGAGGGATGCTGTGCGTAGAAAACGACCGGATTTATGGGAAAACAATTCGTGGATGTTGCACAACGATACGCGCCGTCTCACAAAGCATCCATTGTGCTGGATTATTTGGCCAAACATCGAACAAATACTATCGAACAAGCACCGTATTCGCCAGATTTGGCACCATGTGACTTTTTTCTTTTCCCTAGACTCAAATTACGTCTTCGAGGAAAGAGATTTGAGACTGTAGAATACATTAAACAAAATGCGAGGAAGGAGCTGAAGGCAATCTCTTCTTCGGCTTATGGAAAGTGTATGGAGGACTGGGTTAAGCGTTGGCATATGTGTGTCGCTTCAGATGGATGTTATTTCGAAGGCGACAAGATAAATTTATCTGAAAATTAAAAACAATGTGTTTTAGTTACAAATTCCGGGTACTTTCTGATCATACTGTACTTCTAGTTTTTTTTCCTTTTTTCTAAGAAATATTTGTAACCCATCCTACTTACCGTTGGCGGTTTATTTGACCGGTCGAGAAAATATTTTATTTACTGTTTTAAATATGTAGGGATTTATTGCCAGTGGGAAAGAAATGGATCAGGTCCACTGATAAGCACGTAATAGTAATAGTAATATATTTGAAAAAACGATTCACGTTTCTTTGTCGCGATCATACGAGAAACTTGTCAAGTAAAATATTGTGAAGGTTATAAAACTCCAAAAATCTGTTCGAGATGCGAAAAATATGTATGTGGCAAATGTTCATCTGAAACGAAAAAAATGTATAAAAAAGGCAGCGAAGCCGAATAAGGTATATATCTATATAAGTAAAACATTAATTTTATTTTGTTTCGTAAATAATTTTACATGTGCATAATATTACGTTTGGTTTATTAATTAGACACATTAAAAACTAATCCTTCAGAGATATATCATATAAGAAAAAAGAAGTTTTGGTTTTTTAAGTTTGTAATTATAATTATATAAAAATAAATTTGGGTCGGAATATTATGAAAGTTCTTCATTTTATATAGAGTCAGTAATAAATTAACCATTATGTATCTTCAATTATAAAACCGAAAACTTCTTTAATTCCCGGTCATTTTAACCGAGTGTGGTAGGAATAGGTAACAAAAAATGTTGGTAGGTTTAGTGTTAAGGGGTAATGTTGAATACTAATCTACCGTACGAGACCATATGCGTCACTATGGGCAACGATTGTATTTTGTTTCATCAGCTCACCTCTCTCCCACCGATCTTTTGTTACATTCTTCTCATAATATTATCGACAAAGTAAACACATTTCCTTGCAATTCCTAGCATCTGGATTATGTTACCCCTCAAAGAACACATAAGTTCCAACATATTAGTTGCAGATCAAATAATATTTAAAATGTGGCACATTAATAGGAAAAAACTTCGGTGGAGACTGGCGCTGGAGGGAGATAAGCCTCACTTGCCAACGCAAAGTGACACGTCGTTAATTGACTTGCTGTACTATTTTTGTCCACAACGATCCGATTTTTTTCTTAATTCCCTTCATCTTGCAGAGAAACGTCAAACCAAATACAAAACTGTACAAAAACCACACTTTGGAATTGTGACACCAGACGTCAACATGCCAGGTCGTTTAGTTAATTCGCTCAGCTTCTGATTCGTCCCCTACTAGAGACGAGGTGCGAAGGTACTTTTTCAACTGTATGAACCAAACGACCGTTGTGTTTTTGTAATAAAGTCTACCACTGTTTGTTCACCGATATTGTAACCGAGACTCCAATATTTCCATACCTACCGATACGCCACAACCTGATAACGTTGCTTCTAACATAATTGTTGCATCGCAAGCAAACAAAACGCAATGTCTATGAAAAGTTTTCGACGACAGACCGTCGCCGTCTGGCACTTAAAGAGTTCCGTAGACACTGCAATAAAAGTCGAAACTACCCATGGGGCCCAGAATGAGTACCCGGCTTATTTATGACAACGGACAAGGATGACCCCGTATATACTAGCCTGGGATGTGTCACTCCACCCCCAACCCACTATGGGAGGACTCAATATGGGACGACTCAATATGGGAGGCCCGAATATGGGAGGCTCCAAAATGGGAGGCCCCGATATGGGAGGCTCCAATAGGGGAAGGAGGGACCTACTCATTCTAACACCAAACTTTGAACACTTTGTTTTTAACACGTTGACTGCCAAGCGTATTTTGCTATGTTAGAACTGCGATACGTTGAAATACTGTAGAGTATGATTAAATCGTGCAAAATGAAGGTAACGCAGAGTTGTTAGAAGCCAAAGTATTGAAGCACCGTACCAATATCAATTGCTTTTACAAAATTGCAAATAGGCTTCATGGCAAATTTTTTGCATTTATAGTAAAATTTTTTGCGCTGGTCACCTGTGACCACCGTGGCAGTCAACGTGTTAACCATGAGAGTAGTCACTTCGCATTCAACCATCACGCAAGTCACTTCACTCTTGACCACACGACAGTACGTATTTAACCATAGCACAAGGCAGTATTTCTTTTCACACCACACGAGAAGTAGGTTTCAATTTATCACACAACACACAGTACCACACAATACACAATAAAACGTAAATAAACCGGAGAAATTTAGTTATTTCTTTCGGTACCTGCCACGATTGCGACAAGTTCCCGCAGCAACCGAGCACTAAGCGACACTTGTTGCGGTCCTGTTAAAAAATCTGGAGAGAGCCGGTACCGTGCCTGACTTTCCGGTACATCGGTACTTACATACGTCTAGAGGCAGGGAATCTGTTACGCGCACCGTTCAAACGAGAATCGCGTTCTGTGTCGTCGATTCTACGGGGGTTGTAAATCCTCGACGCGTTGTGCCACTTGAATTATGCGCGTTTTCTCACGACCGTTTAGGGAGATGAGAATGATTTTGTTGTATGTAATGAGGTAACAAAGAACGTATATTTTCTCTAAAAATATATAACGAACGGGTTTGGATACTAAGTTAGTTTTTCGTGATACAGTAATGTTCGCGTGTTGAGTGTAAGTATTGTGTAACGTTGTAACGGATTGTTTAGTGACGCGTGTTGTTGGTGCGAGAGTTTGAATCAGAGTGCCCTCTCGTCGTTTTGGAAGAATCATGAAGGAAAGGGCTCGTGCAAGTTTTTAGGAAAGGAAAGGGATTTGCCAATCAGGGAGGTTTTTTCTGGTGATGTTGTTAACCTATGATTGGATGCAAGTTTGCTCCACCCATTGCGGAAAATACAGTGTTTCCCTTTTTCGCCGTTGAGTGGGGCGACATGTGGTTGCAGCATGTCTTAGTAAAAGAGAAAGCGGGTATTGGGACTTGACTGAATATTGAAGACTAAGTGCAACGCTGAAGTAATAAAGATGTTAGGAAGGTACTTGAAATGGTCACGGAGGATTAGGGAACGGAGTCTTGGAAGTATAATGAATGCCTTGAAGGCTATTTTTGAGGAGTCTCGAGAGTGCAGGTATAAGGCTTTGTTTTGGGGATGGGACAGGACTCCGGGCGAAACGACTCGTTTTGAGAAGTGAAAGTGTGGTGTGTAACACACTCAATTTATTCGTTCTACAGAACGTACAACAATAATGTTGGCGCCAAAAGACGATTAACTTAGTTTGGTCCACTGACATAGGAGGCACTGATTTCTACTCACTTCATAATGCTCGAAGATTTCGACTCCGAGTCCAAATAAACTGAAGGCGTCCACAAAGATTCGGCAAATTTTATCGGCAATGATTGTATCGAAAAATGTTACTCTTCACAGCATAGGTCGCGATTAAACTTTTACCGTACGCTCAGTGCAGTGTGTATTCAAATTTATTATCAGAAGTAGAAAAGATAAATTCCGTACTTCTACTCTTCCGACCCAACTCAATACGATCGAAAATCATTTCCGCTATTTAAGTTACGTTACTACATTGTAGATATTCATTTTAGGATACGTTATCAGTTTATAAAAATGCTTCCATGACGCTTGTAACATGCTCCCTTTCAAGTGACAATTTTCATAAATTTGTTTACCTTGAATTTACAGGAAACTGTTACGTTTGTGATACAATCCAAAGAACGCTTGCATCTTAAGACTAAGAAGAACATTTAATTAAGATACGTACCTAATAGACACGTGTGCAGTCATCGGCCCTTAACACTGTCTTTATAGTAAATGATAACATTCGTGAAATATCTTAGGATGCAATAGTAACACGCAGAATATGTAATTATATTTAAAACATCATTCAGCTACTAAACGTCATTTACAATGAGGAACAGTGTTTACAACTATTGCCTTAAAACATTACATTCACAATTCCTTTTATACAATTTCGTGTAGGATGATACTTATTTGCAAAATGCCTACAATTCGTCTCTTCTGTTTCTGTGTTTTGTTATCTCAATGAATTGTTTTAGGCACGTTTCCACTTCGACGCGTGAACCCTCGTCATTTCTCTCAATTGCAAATTCCAAATAGGAAAATAAGCTTTCCAGTTGACTGGACAGCCACTTATCTGTCAGTTTAACTATCTTTTGCAACACATTCTGTGCTTTTGCGTCTGGTAATTTCGCAACACTTGATGATAGCCTCTGTCGCTTGGATGGTGGGCCGTCCCCAGACGTGTTCTTTTCCCTCTTACCAACAGATCCTGAAATAAGCCATAATGTTTACAGGGGTTTCTGAACAATGCTTGTTATATTCTGTAAAATTTTTAACTATGCCAATATTATTATACCAGATATTACGTAAGTCGTACGTTATCATAAGTAGAAATTAATAGTGTGAATAATGGATTACAAGTTATGGCTAGGGATGTGTGGCTACCCGAATTTCTGGTCGAGGCGGGGTCTAAAAAAGTTTGTACTTTTCGGATACCTACATATTCAAGCATCCTCACGTGAAATTGGATAGAATAAGATTGGATTCTCGAAATTGGAGTTTCACGCTTAATCATACTATAGAACTTGACTATCCATTATAAACTAGAGAAATAAACTATAAAATAGTTATACAATTTCAAGATTCTGACTCGATCTAACTTTATCTTTGGGTACCCAAATTTGGTAAACTACAAAACTCGTTTCCAAAAATGATGAAAAAACACCATATGTCCCCGTGATAAATTTCGGGATTTCAACCCAACCTCATTTCAGATTAAAGTACTCGAGTATTATATACTTTCGAGATCCTAACCCAACCAGAGCAAAATTCTTGACTCGATTCACATATCCGATGTACACACGTCCCTTGTTATGATGAACAAGTAATCATAATGGTTCGTGTGGATTTCCGTAGTCAACATGACAAAATAACACCAGACATGGAAGATTTATTAATTGAAAATAATATTTTTTATCGTCTTTAAAGATTTTGCAACATAATGAATTTCTTTGTTTGTAAATTCCTTTTCCGATTGTAGCAGAAACAGGAATATTTCTCGAAATGAAACTCTCAAAGCACTTTTATACCTTGAGTCCTCTAACTGGATCTTCTCTAAAAGTGTGATATCTCTCACGAGATTCTGTAGAACATTCCAACCGTGTGTAAGTGCATATTGTATATACAGATGAATCAAGTTTTGATGTGACGAACATTTGAAGTTAGTTCAATTTTGTTGAACAACAGTTGTTGCAAAATCGAAGTGCACCTATGAACTAAAGGCCCTTTTGTCTGTTCAAGTGCCTGAATGAACACACCGTTGCACATCGTTTCTCGTCGAAAACCGCACGAATTTCTTTGATTAGTTATTAAAGTTAATATGGACATATCCTATATCTTAATTAGACAAAAAGCAATATACGAAATTCGCACAGTATACTATTACTGATTTTTGTCGCAAAGATTAAGTCTTGAAATGTATAAGCATTAAAATGCGACTATCTATTTTAATCTCGGCTACTTAGGTAAGAAATTGTAATCAAATTGGAATTTGTTTTGCTATTACAATATCTATATAGATTATCTATATAGTATCTATACATTATCTATATATATATATATATATATATATATATATATATATATATATATATATATATATATATATATATATATACATAGGTGTACTGTTGGAATTTGGAGGTGTGTGAAATAATCTTTATTATACGTTTATTGTAACTTCTACTTTAATTTCTTAAGAGAGTAGGTCTTTCTTTCTTGATCGAAGGGCTTCGACTGACTCATATGACAAACAACATGTTTGTCCAACCTTTGTTATATGCGTCGCAGCTCATGCTACGCATCACATTCTCGCGCGTATGCATTCGATATGCATTTGTTTTAAAAGAAGGGAATCGAGTTGTCATCTCGATATAAAGTCTGAGGCCTAGCATAAACAGTTCAAAGGAAGGACATTGATTTTTGTCGTATTCCAACATGTACAAATTAATTATCCAATTTTTTCAGCTAAATTCAAGGTTTATTTTAAAACAAAGTAAATTAAATTTTTTAATCAAAGTACCCGCCGTTGCTTTCTATGACTTTAAGCCATCTTTCAGGCAGCTGATGAATTACATCTCGAAAAAATGTTACGTCTTTGGATACGATAAAATCGTCAAGCCATTTTCGGATCTCATCAATTGATTGGAAGTGCATATCGGACAAGGCGTTTCGCATCGACCGAAACAAGTGGTAATCGGTTGGAGCAAGATCTGATGAATACGCCGGGTGCTGCAAGACGTCCCAACCAAGGCTCATTATGATGTCGCATGTATTGGGAGCAATGTGTGGCCTAGCGTTGTCTTGCAATAATTTCACTGGACGTTCTCCTTTGCCGGTATACGGGCATTTTCGTTCCAATTCCTGACTCAAGCAGATTAATTGACGTTGGTAGCAGTCCGCAGTAACTGTTTCACCCGGTTGCAACAGCTCATAATAAAGTACGCCCTTGATATCCCACCAAATGCAGAGAAGAACCTTTTTCCGAAGCGATTTGGTTTTGCGACCGATGTTGATGGTTCGCCAGGATTTACCCATGACTTTCTACGTTTCGGATTGTCATAGAGTATCCATTTCTCATCGCCCGTAACGATTTTCCACAAGAAAGACTTTCGACGCTGCTTATTGAGGAGAGAAAGACACGCTGCCACTCGTTGATTTTTATTGCTTTCACTGAGTTCATGCGTTCACCCATTTTCCTTCTTTCCGGATCTTTCCCATCTCATGTAGGCGTTTGGAAATCGTTTGCTGCGTTACTCCCAACTGTTTTGCAAGCTCCTTTTGCGTTTGTGCCGAATTCTCAGCGAGCAGTTTTTCCAAATCATCGTTATCGCACTTCCGGGGGCCTCCAGGGCGTTGTTTGTCGATTAGACTGAAATTACCGCTTTTAAACCGCTTAAACCAAAATGCGCACACATCGTATGATACAACACCTTCGCCGAGGAAGGAACAAATCGATTCGCATGGTCTTGCAGCATTTTTTCCTTTTTGGAATTCGTAAAGAATGCAATGTCGAATATGCACCTTACCTGTTGCCATTTTCGACTCTACTGAACTGAATAATATTAAAGGTTATGTTGGACTTTTTGTAAAACTATTTGTTATTTTTAATAGCTATATGTCAACACTGCATAACCACAAAAGAGTGGGAAAATCTATTCAATTTAAAATTGATTTCATACCCGCTCAAAATAATTTGGATTATTCATTTGTACACCTAATATTTATATCCTTCAAATAGAAGCATAGTGGAAACATTGTCGCTGCGCTGAGCTGATGTCACGCGTACGTGACTCCGGCCGATAACCGTTGGCGAGCAAAAGTCACGCCTGCGTGACAGCGGCCGGCAAAGTGTTGTCTTTTTTCTTGTTACTGTTTTTGTTTCCTATTTTTATTCTCTTTTTTAATGTCAATTTCTAAGAGCGCTAGAATGCTCAAGCGGCGGAATTCTAATCTTGAAAATCGGCAATTTAACCCAGAATGGAAATTTAAATATTTCATTGCAGAAAGCAGCAATGGCAATCCATAATGCTTAATCTGCAGTGAAGTATTTATTTCGAATAAATCCTCGAGTCTTTTCCGCTATTTTTCCAGGTTTCATAAGAAAATACACGGTTGTTATCAAGGTGATAATAGACATGATGTTTTGAAAAGACTGTAACTGGAAAATAACATGGTAATAACTCACGGAAAAAAGTAAAACTGTGAAACAGAGTAGTCTTACCGCTTTCGGTGTCGTCTCGTTAGAAATAGCGAAGGCGCATAAATGTTTTAGCGATGATGCGCCTGTAAAAAAATGTGCAATTGAAATGGCAAAGGCGTTTGGTCATTACAATGTAGCTAAAGATTTTGAAGCGACAACATTATCGCATCAAACCGTCGCGTCTATCGGCGAGCATATTCGGTCAAGATTGCATGATCTCGTCAAGAACTGTCGTTACTATTCGTTGTACCTTTATGAAAGTACCGATCGCTCTGAAATTAGTCAAGTAATTATTTTTATCTGCCTCGTTCTAGACGAATTTAAGGTTGTAGAGGAACTATTAGCCCTGGTTCCGTTGCACGGAACTACAACGGCAAAGACATTTTCGACACCGTAAGACAATGCGTTGATGAAATTGGTGGCTTCAATAAACGTTCGGGCATTTCAACGTGTGGCGCCCCGGCTATGATAGGCAACAAGAACGAATTTATCAGACTGCTAAAGAAACATAGGGCTAATTGTCTAACATTCCATTGCATCATACATCAGAAAGCATTGTATGCAAAAAGTTCAAAAATACCTTCCATAATGAACTTTGTTACAAAAGTAACGAATCTCATCTGCGGAGGCAATAAATCATTGTCACATAGAAAATTTAAATCGTATTTAAAATAATTAGATCCTGTTTACGGAGATTTGCTTCTGCATTCAGAAATTCGTTGGCTTAGTACTGGCACGATTTTTTGTAAGCAGAAAACACCTACCTGACTTTCTAAAACAAGAAATACAAGACGATACCACAGAATTTGAGTCGAAACTGAAGGATCCGTTCTTTTTGGCACAAATTGTACTTTTGACATATTTCACGAACCATCTTAATGCACTGAATTTAAATTTGCAAAGATCTGGCAAAGATCTGGGGAAATCAATGGGTTTCGAAGCAAACTTAAGTTATTTGAATTTCAGTTAACGAAGGGAAATATTTTTCATTTTCTAAGTCGCAGAGAATTGAAGAAAGAGTTCGACGAATTAACATTTGCGTATTTTACTGGTCTGATTAAGGAGGTCGCTGGTGAAATTGTTCACTGTTTTAAAGATTTTAATACGATAAAATATGATATACTGTATTTATTTCGAGTTTCGCGTCTGATAGGACGGATCCAAAGATTGACCGTGTCACCGAAGGTTGTAAATCTTCGTTCGGAAATTGCCGATATGCGGATTGCGCGATGCGAGTTGATTCTTGATTCCCTTTCGGATACTTAGGATGTTTAAATGAAAGAACTTCGTCACTGTGTATATGATTTATTTTGCTGAAATATGGTGATTGGTGTGAACTATCCGAGCGTCAAAAAAGATGTGATGTTCCTTTCCATGAATGTGTCTGAAGGAGAATGATGAAATGAAGGGGAGGTGGAAAATGTGAAATGCGATGATTGGCTATTAGTATGAAAAGAAAATGTAAAATGCGATGATTGGCTGGTAATATGTAAAGGAAGCGGATGAATTTCGGAACAGTGCAGTTCAGGAACGATGAAAGAGATGGCGATATTATTGTGTTGGAAGGCTATTGAGGGAGGATTAGGCTGCGTGTTGCGAAATTTAGTGTATGTGATGATACGAACGAACATGCTGCTTTGTAATAATCCAATAAAAGTAAAAATCAGAGATATGAAAGACTAACTGCAAATAGAACTATGTGTACTACAAAGCGACCAATTTACGCAGGCAACAAATGATACTGATATCGATTTTTTTTAAGTAATGCCTGACGCGTATACAATGCTCAAGGATTTTGCAAAAAAATATAATATCTCTCTTTCGTGCGATCATTGTTATCAATCAACGGATTGATAAGTTATAGCGCTTAAGGGGACATTCTACTTTCTCATCGAAAAATTTTACTGATTTTCAATAATTTTTTTCTTATCGAAAATAGAAACGCAGCAATTTGAAACTTTCACATTGTATCATATCGACCTTTATTTATACAAAAATATTTTTTTTCATGTTTTTTCAAATTTTTTCATATAAATTCTTCTTGATTGCTGGAGCACCTCCAAAAAATGCATACTCACTCGCGTGCGTGATTGCGGTCGTTGGGATAATCAGAAAAAAAACAGAACAGGAATCTTAATTTACATAGTAATCACTATCGCATGAACCACGGAGAAAGAGTTTGCATGAAAACTTTCAAATATATCGAAATCGATATATTTGATATATCGATATCAAATATATACTTTCAAATATATTGAAATCTCGGACCGATTGTTCGAATAGTTTTTTTGGAATCGTGCACGCCAGTTGAAAAAATATAGTACTGAGAAAAACGCATTTAAAGTTTTGCATATCCAATTTTTGTATATAAAAGATTCTCACGTAGTAAATTGTAATATACAATAATTCATTACCGGATCAATGTTTACATGCAGATCAGCATTTTCTTTTCATTTTTCTGCCGATGTACTAGCGTACTCTAAACTGCATTCACTTGTATGCTGATTTCCAATAAACTTTCTTTTTCGCGAACGACAGGGTCTCGAATTGACAAATTTACTTTGTTTTCGATCCATATTAAAACGATACATCTCTTTTGAAAACTGTTTGAATACTGAATGCATGTTCAGAAAGCAATAAACATAACAGACATCGTCAAGGTCAAGGGTAAGATGATATTTAGATGTTATTTTGGTGCACGGAACACACTCCTTCGTAATGTTTGCCAATGCAATGTTTACATTTGGGTGATCTTCTCTTTTAAATCGTTTCCAGAATTAGATAATTTCTTAGAATAAATAAAGATCGCCGAAAGAGAAAAACCCTTCTATCTGCGCGAGGTGGGTTAGATGCGAGGCCTATAACTTTCCCAATTTTTGGAATTTATCGCTGCAAATTTAAGGACATAATCTCTAAAGTATATACTTTCGAATAAGGCCATAAAAAAACAATCGATTTTTTCGAACCGAGAAAGTAGAATGTCCCCTTAAAGTCAGAGTACCTTTTGTCACCTCGTCACAAAAAAACGATCTAGCAAAGAGCTAATATTAAATTCTGTTTCAAACTCGGCAAAAGTTTTACAGAAACATTTGAAATTATGAAAAAAGTTTATAGTAATGATTGCTTATCCCGTACACGGGTGTTCGAGTGTTATAAGCGATTTCAGGACGGACGTGATGCTTTGGAAGACGACCCAAAGCCAGGCCGACGAAAAAACAAAAATCGCCATGAGTTGGTAGAAAGAATGCATGAAATGATCGCCTACGATGCAAATTCGACTGTGAGACGGATAGCGAAGGAATTAAATACGATAATAGACATGGTTCATGAAATTTTGACAAAGGATTAAAACAAACGGAAAGTCTGTGCTCGATTTGTTCCTCACGCCTTAACTTAGGAACAAGAAATTGCTGGTGTTGAATATTGTAAGGACCTTATAAAAACAGCTAGACGAAACCGCACATTCCTGGAATCTGTTGTAACTGGTTGGTTTGGTGCTTCAAGTACGATCCTCTCCGAAATCAAAAAATTGCGTTTCGAGAAGTGACGAGAGAAGACAATGTTGATTTGTTTTTACGACTCTAAAGATATTATACTTCGGGAATTCGTCCCACAGAGTCAAAATGTCACTGGCGAATATTATCTGGGTGTTATGAAGCGTTTGTAGAAGAGAATCGTTCGAGTGAGGCCCGAATATTGAAAGCCGGGAAGTTAGTTCTTGTTGCACTCGAATGCACAATCTCACAGGTCAGTCGCTGTTCAAGAATTTTTGGCGATAAAACAAGTCTGTGTTCTTCAATATCCTCCGTATTCTCCTGATTTGTTACCATCTGACTATTTCCTGCTCCCGAAACTCAAATTAGCTATGAAAGGAACGTTTCGTGACGATGTTACACCAGTCCAAAACACCGTGACGAGGGTCATTGAGGCAATTTTGAAAAATGACCTAAAAACATTTATGGAAGCATAGGTTGAACGTGCCCAGTGGTGTATCGATGTGGAAGAGATGTATTTTCAATAAAAATAAACAAAATTGCCAAAATAACTAATTTTTTTTTCAATTTAAGAAGCTTCGTTATTTTTCCGACATACTGTGTGTATTTGTGAGAGCACTTTCTCAGCTTTAAAGCACATCAAGTCGCCTTATAAAAGTTCCATGTCGAATAAATCTCTAGAAGACCAGATTCGCCTTGCCACAACCAAGCTGCAAATAAATATCGAAGATTTTGTGAGTACTGTTGTACATTCACAAGTATCTCATTAAATTTGCGTCATGCCTCATTAATTATGTGTGAATAATGTAGTATCGCGATATAGATTGGCGACATGCGATCGAGTGTGTGTATGTGTATGTATGTGCGATCAATAATCATCTCAATAGACATTTGTTAATGAGTATTTTCATTAGAGATGCGTTTGGAAGATTCTGGAATAAGTTGGTTGCTAAGGATGTAAATAAGATGAGCGATCGATAATGTGATCCGCGTTTCATTTGTTTATGAGAAGAAACGAGCGAGAGCTTAGCTTGAGAGTCAGTCGCAAGGAGACCATCAAGGGGAAAGAACACGGGCAAAAGGATTCGATACGCGCGAAAGCAGAAGTTCGCTGGAGATATTATATTGTATCAAATTCTTGTTCATTCCATTTTAATGAACATCTAATTATAGTCACTAAATTCCCACAATATTATGTTTTTAAAATTGTTATGATTCATGATAGTCCCGCGCTCCATTAAGAGATGGTGCGGGAAACCAAATGCGAGTGGGGGCCCAGCGAGTGGGGGCCCATGCGAAAGTGGGGCACCGAGGACCGTAGCTCGGGATCAGTCGTACCGGTGAAGGCAAAAAGCCCTTACAAATCTTCTTATAATTGCGTTTTGTTTTGTAATATTAGCCGAGAGTAGTAGAGTGGAGTAACACGCAAGTTGTATCTTAGAATCGAAAATATATCATTAACACATGAGAAAATAAACCTTAACATATTCAACAAAAATATCAAAGTCTAACTAACACGATGAAACGCCAATATCGCATGGTAGGAATCGGACGTGTGACGATGAGTCACACGTTGCCGAAAGGGCAGCTGCGCTGCGATGCGCATTCCAGAAAAGACAGTCGAGGACACATCAGAAGAGGTAAGACGTGTGCCGTGCAAAGTGTGGCTCGACGACGATTACGATACGACGATTCGGCATTTCAGTCCCAAAACCCCACACATGTTACGGCACTCGCTGTCCCTCCAACGTGTCGTTCGTAATACGAGTGGGACTGAACGTCCGTGCGGGAGAGGATACCTCTCCTCTTCCCAGCATACGAAATTGAGTTTAACAGCCCTGATGAAGAGTAACTTCAGAAGAGGAGGACTGTCACGGGGAAAAGATTTAAAATGGTTTTTTAAAAACTTTAGGATTGCCGTGGCAATCACTTCGTGACTTTTATTCTTACAATAGGCTTAATACAATTATAATGGAGTGACCGTGGTCACTCTAGGAACGTAAAAAAGGTCAAAGGACGAAAACTGACTAACTGGCCCCTGGGTCGTGTGGGCGTGAGCCTTTATACTGCCAGGACCCTTAGTTTTGGGTCCTATGAAGGGGGTTGCATCGGCGTTACAAGGACACACGGCATTAACGGACGATTGGACAGGAAGGGAGAAGAAAGTACAGAGGTGGATCCAAGAACAGGCCAAGGAATTACGAAGACCGGGAAAACAAGTGCGCACAGGCCACCGAAAGACACAGATAGAGGGAGCATGGAAAAAATGGAACGAAGAGGAAGGAGGATGGGAAAGAGAATACAGGGGATTTGGAAGCTACGGAGGAAGAAGAGACTGGACGAGAAGCAGAAATGGGTTTCGAAGCTATCGCCGAGACTAGAAGAAGAGGGGAACGGAAGAATACGACGAAGATAGTAACATGGAACATCGCGGGAGCAAAGAAAATACGAGAAGCGTGGGAATGACTCCAGGATTTCGACATCATTGCGCTGCAAGAAACATGGCTGGAGAAGAAAGACGAGGAAAAAGTGCTGAATTTGCTTGAAAAGGACTTTATATGGGTAACAAAAGCGGCAGAGAGGAATTGGCAATAGGTGGACAAATAGTGGGAATAAGAAAAAAGGAAGCGAAAACAGTAGTGATTTAATAATGAAAACAAGGTTTCGTAATAAAAGGGATTAAATTGGGATATGAGAAAGAGAATTTCACTATTGCAATGTTGTACAACAATTGCGGCATATGTAAATGGGGAAGGAAACTGCATGAAATATGGGAAGAGGCAGAAGCGAACACGGATGACTTTATGGTAGTGAGAGATATGAATGCAAGAACGGATGAACTGAGGGGAACAGAGGGAGAAGAAGGGCATGGGAAGAGATCTAAAGACACAATTATAACCGTGGAAAGAAAAAAAACTTGTGATGTGCAATAAAATGGGACTAGTAGTAATGAACGGAAGATATAAAGGGGACAGAGAAGGGAGGTGTATATTCGTAGGCGAGAATGAAAACGAAGGTTTAGTTATTGTTGAATCAGCGTGATTAAGTTTGCGAAATGCATAATGCTTAATGTTGCGAAAAATGCTGATTCGTTGGCCTCGGGTACTGACTGATAAACTTATAATGGACTGCATTTTTAAAACCGAATATATTTACAAATGAGCTGAATTACACGAGTGAATATTGGCTGAAATGTTCGCTAACCGAAGATCTGAATACAAGTTTCTTAAATGTTAATGCGTTTTACAACGAAAGTTCGGTAGGCGGGTCTCGTACCCCCATATTTCCTTACCCGACCGCCAAATCTTCGTTTGAGGGATCAATCAAATAACCTGAAATATTCTATGGAAACCAGCTGCGACGGTTTCCTGATCAAACACACGTTCCCGATAAGCCTTAAACAAACCGTCCGGTGCTTTGTTCAACGAAACAAAGACTTATCGGGTCCATACTAACCGCCGTGACTGGTCGTCGATCCCACAAAGTGTCGCGTGTTTACGACAGATAAGCTGTGCTGTAAAACGGCGGCAACAGTTATAGGTTATTGCATAATCAGCGAGAGCAAAGAGTATTTGATCAAAGGAGTGGAAGTTGTAGGGAGAATAGAGTCAGACCACCTACCAATCGCAGTAGCAGTAGAAAAAGGGCGAAGACAAGAAAACGAACAGGGTAGAGGAAGAGAAAGGGAAAATGGAAGTACACAAAAAACAATAATAGTGTGGAAAGAGGAGTTGGCTGTAAAATACGAGGAAGAATTCAAGAATAGATGGGAGAGGAGAGAAAGGCCAAAATAAGCAGAGAGGGCGCAAGACAAATGGTAGGGTTGAGTAATTA